>CAJHQQ010000714.1:0-149980 GCA_905132885.1 Moricandia moricandioides
AAAAAAGTTACATTTGATCATGTATTATCGTTCTGACTGTAAATATTCATCTAAAGTCTTTTTTTTGTTTGGTTCCATTAATTATGTACTTTTTGGTACCAATTAATTATGTACTTTTAAACCATGATTGCCAACTTCCTGTTTCTTTTTGTTAAAAAAAAATGTTTGAAGCCTAATTTAAATTTTTTTTTTTTGAAGTTTAAATATATTATTAGATTACAAAATATGAATTATCAGAAATTCTCAAGAGTAAACGAAGCCAAAGAAGCATCTGCTTTGTTTTCATAAAAGAAAGTCTCCCACATTAAAATATCTACTGTATAAAATCATCATCATCATCAAAAGGAATAAAACTTAATTCCCGGGGCTTGCACATGCAACAACTTATACCCAACATAGTGTTGTCACTCTTTCATAGAACCAATTATTATGTGATATTTATTACTATTATATATATGGCTAACTTTTGTTTATTTTGTATTTATTCTTTTCTTTTTAAAGTATTTATCTTCATTTCTTCATTACTTCCATGGATTATTTGAATATGTTATAATAGTACTCTTTCCGTTTTATATTAAGTGTCGTTATAGATGATTTTTTTTGTTATAAAATAAGTGTCGTTTTCAATTTTCGATGCAAAATTTATTAATTTTATACTGAATTTTATTTTTCTATTGGTTAAACTATTGTTAGGTGAATATGTAATTGTGTTTTTATATAGGAAATATGCTAAATTAATTGTTTTTTTAATTCATGTGCAATAAACTAAAGTGATACTTACTATGAAACATAGAAAGTATTAGTTATGGGAAAATGGACTTTTAATTCCCGAAGTATTTGAAATCGACAATTTTAATACTCAACTATTGCTCGCGCAAAATTATTCCCCAACTAATAGTTGACTGCGCGAAATTAGGACCGAAATAGTCAACTGTTAACTATTTAACGGAAAGATAGCGGTTTCCGTTAAATTTTTAACGGTTGATTATTCTAATCATAATTTTGCGCAGTCAATGATTAGTTGAGGAATAAATATGCGCATATAATACTTGAGTATTTAATTTGCCGATTAAAAATACTTGAGGAATTAAAAACAACAATTTCTTTTAAAATAAAATTATAATTTAACATATTCTTAAGTTAGATATAACCAATATAGAATATTTTTACTTTTAAAAAAACTTTTGAGGTTTTATAGTGACATGTACAATAATACAAATAATTATAATTGTATTTCATGTTTATAAAATTATTTAAGATGATTTTTAAAATAATTCTTAACTAAAAAAATTCAATTTAAATAAATAAACAAAATATGTAGGGTTGAATTCAACTGAGAGTTTTAGATGATTTGTATTAAAATCCACTATTATTGAAAGTGTTTTAAGAGCAACCTTTCAAAATAAATAATTTATTTGGTTTTATAATACTTTGAAAAGTTGCTCTTAAATAATTTATGAAATGTCAAGTTTAATAAGAGTGATTTTAAATGATTTATTTTGTGGAAAATTGCAATTCTAGCATAAGTTTGATATCACTTTGCAAATTTACCTTTAATGAATGACAATTTTCAAAAATACCTTTAAATTTTGATGAAAATATACTAAATTTTTTTTTCTAAATATTTAGAAAACATTTAGAAACTCAATTTCACCCTTTTAACACTAAACCCAAAGCGACAATCACTAAAATGTAAACCCAAATGTTACTATTTTTGATAGTGTGTATTTTTGCAAAGTGGTACTTAACTTATATTATTCTTAGCGATTTCTCTTTATTTTTTAATTCATGGTTAAATGACAGTGGATTTTTCATTTTAATACAAATCATCTAAACTCTCAGTTAAATATAGCCCTACATATCTTGCATATTTCTTTAAATTGATTTTTTTAGTTAAGAATTATTTAAAAAACCATCTTAAATAATTTTATAAACATGAAATACAATTATTATTATTTTTATTATTGTACATGTCACTATAAAACCTCAAAAGTTTTTTTAAAAGTAAAAATATTCTATATTGGTTATATCTAACTTAAGAATATGTTAAATTATGATTTTATTTTAAAAGAAATTATTTTTTTAACTCCTGAAGTATTTTTAATCGGCAAATTAAATACTCAAGTATTATATGCGCATATTTATTCCTCAACTAATTATTGACTGCCCAAAATTATGATCAGAATAGTCAACCGTTAAAAATTTAACGGAAACCGTTATCTTTCCGTTAAATAGTTAACGGTTGACTATTTCAGTTCTAATTTCGCGCAGTCAACTATTCGTTGGGGAATAATTTTGCGCGAACAATAGTTGAGTATTAAAATTGCCGATTTCAAATACTTCGGGAATTAAAAGCCCATTTTCCCTATTAGTTATCCAAATTAAAAATTAAGTAAATCTTCTTTAAGTTTCAATTATTTTGTTTTATATGCCTTGGTTTATTAGACCAAATCATATCATCTAAGTCGTACTTCAAATCGAATAAACCAAATTGACACACCCCCCATGTTCGACTACTTTAAGTTATAAGACTAGTCTGGTGTCCCCCTCGCTCTCTCCTAGCTCTGTATAGAATATGACCAATCCACCAAGGTTATTCTCTTAAAGTATAGTAATACAGTAGTTTTATCAACAAAACTATAAATGCCAGTAACCTAATCCTGTGGGTACGTAGCAAAGGCATGTATGGTGTTGTTTCAACCTTAATGCTTAACATTTATGTTTTGTTAATACATTGTCATTTATAATCCAGGGTAGTGAATCTTATTGAAACCTATTAAAAATTAATGAGAAATTTCACTTTTACCATAAATTTGATATCACTTTTTAAATATAGCATTAATGAATGACTATTCGCAAAAATATCATAGATTTATGATGAAAATAGACTAAACTATTTTTTTAAAATATTTATAAAACATTTAGAAATTTAATCTCAATCATTTAACACTAAACCCTAAATATTAATTAATAAAGCGTAAACTCAAATGTTAATATATTTTTGAAAAATAATATTTAATTTGTGGTATTCTTAAAAATTAATTATTGATTTTGTTGTTGTTGTGTAGGGTAGAGTGTATTGTTTATGCTGCCTTCCGGTCGAAACGATAACATCAAGTGAAGCAACCACGTATAAGCAAGGATGTTTTTCTTTAGATCTTTTCACATAGATTTAGAAAGTCGGACTACGAGAAGGCCCTAACATATTACAAATAATTTCCACAGTCAATAATCCAATAAGTCTACCAAAAGTTTTCTGGGCTTATATTTAAAATTAATGGGCCTTTAGAAATCCTATAATCATTTCGTTTGTTTGATATTTATGAAAGAAAAACGAAAAACAATAAAAACATGACTGTGGCTGCATATGATTTTATCATTTTTTTATACAAAGATAATAAAATAAATATTTAATGTTAATCACTCGTATTTTCATGTTAATTGCGGAATCCTTAATCTAGTTGTTTGACCGATGGTTTATTAAAGATTTTACATCAATAGATCTACGTTTCAGTTCCTGCGATTTATTGAACAATTATGGCAATTAAAGAAAAAGATTTACAAAAGATTTTCAACATAGTGCAAATAAATTCAGCCTGGCGTAAATTTTTATAGGATGGCTCTAGTGATTTAGTTAAACATAAATCTTCATAAGACATATAATATTCATAAGATAGATAGTAGTATTGGTTGTTGAATCAACTATTTAATCTTTTTCAGTAACTGTAATATTATAAGAAATCAGTTAAAAAAACTGATAGATTAATTGACACTCCAAAGTGGTTTACAAAACTATTACAGAACATAATTTGATAAGTGTACAACAAATTTACCTAATGATTTGTCGTTTAATAGGTAGAAGACAAAATCAATCATCTTTCATAATTTACTTCTTTCATGTAACTTGATTAATTTGAAGCGTTTCATATGTATATATTCCGTGAACATAGAAGACCCATTGATCCATTGACACACACACACACACAAGTCAAAGCAATGGTTTTTTATTGCTGTGAACTGAAATAACTCATTTGAGTGTTAGATAATTCCGAAACGAGAAAATCACAAAAATGCCAAATTGTAGTAACAAAGAATCAAGAATATAATAGAACCATCTTTTGAGAGAGCTCTAGGAAGCAGCAGGTCCCTTGAGCTTTTTACTTATGGCAGCGATGTACTTTCCCTGGTGGAATGCTTGCTCCAACTCCAATTCCGTTGGTTGTCTCGACCCGTCTCCGGCGAATGTTCCCGCACCGTACGGGCTTCCACCTTTCACCTTCTCCATCTCAAACATACCAGCACCACCCGATGGGGACAAATATCATTCCGTGATGAACAAGTTGAGTAATGGCAGTTAATCTACACAAAAAGTTTCAATCACAATATAGCAAGTTTGTCTCTCTGATGAGATGTTGTTTTGGATTAAGAAAGGAAACTTACGCGGTGGTTTCTTGACCACCACCTTGAGACCCGGTGCTGTAGAAGATTCCGGCTGGCTTACCAGCGAGTTGCTGAGTCCTCCAGAGGCCACCAGTTGCATCTAAGAAAGCCTTGAACTGAGCAGCCATCATACCAAACCTTGTTGGGAAGCCAAAGACAAACCCATCAGCCTCGGCAAGGTCGTTGGGGGTGATAAGAGGAGCATCACTCTTTGGAGGTGCACTCATTTTAGAGAGCACATCTTCTGGGAGGGTCTCTGGTACCTGTCAACAACACACGCTAAGCTTCAGTGTGAATGTTTCTTCTTTCTTTAAGAGGATACAGGGTCGAGCAAACTTTAGGTTTGATGATATAAACACAGTGAAGCACACATTTTCTTTAACACATACAAAGAGATGAGAATATGACAAAGTGATAAAAATTAATGTAGCTGAAAACATGCATCAGTGAAATAAACAGTGTCAAAAGATGATCACATAGGCTAAAGAATGGTGGCAGCACCAGTAAATTAAAATCTAGAAATGTATTGCCCCCTTTCTTTCAGACATATAAGAGCTAGTTTTGTCACTTAACAACTCCAACTCTGTTTCAAAGATTTTTGTAGTCAGTTCTAAACCCTGTCTCTCATTGTAGCTTAGAATTGTCAGATAGAAAAGCCAGTAAAGAGAGCAGTGACTGACCTGCCAGAGTTTGGCATGGACACCATCAACAGAAGCAGCACCTTTCCTAATCTCTTGTGCTAGTTTCTCCACATGTCCGTACATTGAGTAGTACCTGTTACACACTTTAGTCAACGACCATTGAAAGTATCTCCATTTCAAATCACAAGAGATCGATGTTCTACAGACAAGGATTCTAAATCGCAGCTTAAATTTAATATCCACAAACAATGAAAACTAGTCAACAGATCGTTCGAGAAACGTATTAAAACCACAGCCAAATCTTTGATTCGCAATGCAAATCATACTATACGACACTGTAGGTTCAGATCAAAGAAACTAAACCGAGTCAATCAGAGTTGACCGGTAGATTATATTTGATGATCGATCATATATTTACACGCAGAGCATTTCGCAAAAGAGAATCTCTGCAAAGTTCTGATTTTTCTCAACAAAAAAAAAAAAGTCCAAGTCTTTTTATTCTCTTTGGATAATTTCATAGTAAATTTTACTATTTATATTTCACCCCCTTTGTTTTTGTTTACTGCTAAGAAACCATTTTAATTGTAATTTTTAGATTGGATTGATCCTCCTCACATACATTCGCACATCAATTGCAACATTGAGCTTTGAATTTAAGAAAACAAACTGTATTTTTCCAAGTTTTTATCCAATTTATACGTATAATTCCAAGAATTTTGTGAATGATGGTTACATGAGTAAAAAAGTAACAAATGAATCAGTTAAAAATCAAAGGAAGTGTAAACCCTCGGTATCATCCAGAGTGTTTCCCTTTCTTTCTCCGGTGTCAATGCCGGCCGTATTCCTCCTCGATCGCTTCCGTAACCAGACACCTCGACGCCTCCATCAAGTCAGGACTAAGCCTAAACATCAACACGCAGAACTCCATCTGGTTCAACGCACCGTCGCAGTCGAAATCCCCTTCTTTGATCATAGACCTTACGTCTTCGTCCGTCAGATCTCCAAGACCCAGCACCGCCGCCGCGTTACGCCGGAGACTCTCGAACGTAATCACACCTTTCTCTCTATCCATCAACAGCTCGAATCCGTTGCAGAGCTCTCCGATCAGACCCTCGCCTCCTAGCTTCCCGGCCATGGCTGGAAGGAAATCGTGGAAAGTGGGTTCTGGGTTTTGTTGGGTCGGTCTGGTTGGTGACTTTGGAGACGCCATTTTTAGAACTGAAACTCTTGTCTGAGAGGATTTGGTTATTGAAAGTTTCTTTCTTTGTGTTATTTGCTTTGAGATTTGAATGTAATGTGTGAAGAGGGGAGATTGAGAGTATATATAAAGGAAGAAACTTTGTGACTTCCGAGAAAGAACACATCTTTGTGGAAGCCAACTGGTGGGAGTAGTTCAAGTCCGTGTCTTGGAAAATTGTTTTTTCTTGTGGGGTTTCTTTCTTGGAAGCTTGGTCAGGGGTATAATGGTCAATTTATTTTGGTGTTGTCACTGCTTCCACGGACACGGAAAAGGAAATGTCGTGGAAGATAAAATCTTCTGCTGTTTTTTATAGAAATGAACAGAGTAAAGTAAAGTAAAGTAAAGGAGGAGTTTTCTTTTGTTTATTTATGCAAGTTTTCTGCCACTTTCCTCTGCAAGTGGCTTAAATATTTTATTTTGATTCTGGAAAAATAAGTATGATATTTTCTTTTTCTCTTTGAGGATTTAGCGAGAAATTACTCTAGGCTTTCCTTTTATTTTTCTATGGGAACAAATGATATGAGATGTACAACACATGAATTACATTTAACTAGATGGAAAGCCGGTCCAGTCTGATTTCTTATTGTTTTTATGAAAATGCTCTTTAAAAAATTATTCCCTATGCTTCAAAAAAAATAATGTTTTAGAAAAAAAAATAGTTTCAAAAACATATATTTTTTTATAATTTCAATGTATTAATTAATGTAATTTGTTAATTTCAAAATGTTTATAATAATTTATTAGTTGAAAATTATGGAAAATAGTTAATAACGAAAATAATGCATTGATAGCCAAAATTTTATATGTTTTCTTAATAAGTGTGAAAAATCCAAACATATTCTCTCATTTTCATATTAAGTGTATGTAGAGAATTTTTTGTTATAAAATAAATGTCGTTTTTGATTTTCGATGCAAAACTTATTGACTTTTTATTGTAATTAATTTTTTTATTGGTTGAAATATGATTATATGTATAGGTAATTGTGTTTTTGTATAAAAAATATGTAAAATTAATTGTTTTCTTTAATCTGTATGCACAAAGTTAAAATGATATTTAATATAAAATAAAATAAAATATTTTATTGAGAGAGAGAGAGTATTTACTGATGTTTACAATTTTCGATTTTCGTGTAAAAAACTACTATGGATTATCGGGTATTCATTAGTTTGGTCAAAGTTAATCTGAAGCTGTGTATATAAGAGAAGTTCTGTATTTGTAGCTCCAAAATAATGATAAATGTTCCAATAAGAATTTCATAACTTTGGTTTGAAGTTTCTGTGAATGATTTATTTATTATATTTTGGTGTCCCTTATTAAAAGACAACACCATGGGAAAACTAAACGCAACGCAGAACATTATACAGATTGGTCTCTTGCATGTTCCTATTTTAATTAGTATCGGAAAAATCTAACCAAATCTTGCTTAGGGATAATCATTGTCATTATTTTCATGAGTATTCATGTATAAACCACACTGCAATAATGCTTACACATTAAAAGAACCCAGGTTCAAAGAACTAACACTAAATCAAGATTCCTGGCTAATGATATCTTAGGTCTTGGGTCAATCTTGCCTCGTTTATTGGCTTGTCTTCTTAATGGTGATTAACCACTAACTATGCTATTATGAAAACATCTCAAAAATCAATTGTAAAGCATATCCCATAAACTACAAATACTATACCTTCTGTATAGGCTCGTCTTTGTAGTTAAGATATTAGCTATATAGCCCTAAGAAGGCTCTCACTAAATCAATGGAATCTTTAATTATACATAATCTGAGGTCGTGTTACCCAAAAAAAAATACATAATCTAAGATCTTTATTGATAGGAAATTGTCTAAAATACTATATTTTTAATGTTATTTTCATATTTACTTTAATCATCTTTAATTTCATTTTCAAAGAGAGAAAAAACACTTACAATCCTAGAATTAGGTAATCTAAAATTTGGAATCTAAAGTTGAGAACCGTAAGGTTTTTGAACGTAGAATTTAGGATTCTAATAAGAATCCTAGAAGTAATTAATCTAAAATTTGGAATTTAAAGTTGAGAGCTATAAGATTTTCTAATGTAGAATTTAGGATTCTAATAAGAATCTTTTGATTCTTGGTTGATTTGTACTTAATTCATCATGCATCATCGCGTAGGCCGGCGAACAGGCTGAATCAGCAACATCAATCGTTAGTGGCAAGACTTTAAACGGGTTGGGTCGAGAAAGCCCATCATAAGCTCACAACATTTATTCATTGATCATTGTGATTTTCAAGAACTAATCTTAAATTTATTCGACTCAAAAACTTTTTTTATAATGAAACCATTTATATTTCAAACAGCCATTAGACTAATAAACTGAGATTTTTATATGCATGACTTTCATCTTGTGTGATAAGCAAACCATACGAACATTGCTTTCTCTGTAAATTGAAAAATTTCCCACTTGAATTTATTTTATTTTTGATCTTGATTTAATTACTTTTCTTCTTAGACTCTTCCATTACTTACATTATCTAGTTCCACATGAACAATAAAAAATGTTAAAAGAATTAACATCTTCATTGAATCGTTCCATCTTTTGCCAATTGTACTAAAGTATATTTATAAACATAAGCATAGTACTGGGCACGTTGGGGTTGACATTAACAGCCAATAATAACATGATGCAAGACATTGCACCGCTACTACTCATTGCAATGATCTTCCATGTCTCTCATTATCAAGTAATAAAAAATTCTTATGCCATCAATAACTAAGAGATTAACATCATTTGTTTATGTAGCAACTTCTTTTTCAACTCTCTCCGGTTCCATAGGGGCCGCTATGGAAGCCATTAATGTGCTTCCTCTGGCCCTCATCTCACTGTTTTTAACCTTTCTTGTCGCGGAAGCAACCGATATTATCACAGCAAACCAGACACTTAAAGACGGAGACACCATTGTTTCAAAAGGTGGTAGCTTCGAGCTCGGTTTTTTCTCTCCAGGAGGATCAAGAAACCGTTATCTCGGTATCTGGTACAAGAAAGTCTCTCTCCAGACCGTTGTTTGGGTGGCAAACAGAGATTCTCCTCTTTACGACCTCTCAGGAGCCCTAAAAATATCTGCAGACGGGAGCTTACGTCTCTACAGTGGCGGATACTACTTCGTCTGGTCATCATCTTCTTTGGAGAAAGCCGTTGTAAGAAACCCCATCGTTCAGATTCTTGATACAGGTAACTTAGTGGTGAGAAACTCAGGTGATGATCAAGATTACATATGGCAGAGTTTAGATTACCCAGGAGATACGTTTCTTCCAGGTATGAAGTATGGTATAGATTTTGTAACCGGAATAAACCGGTTCTTGACTTCTTGGAAATCTCCAGATGATCCATCAACTGGTAACTACACAAATAAAATGGATCCAAACGGTGTTCCACAGTTTTTCTTGAAGAAAAACTCGGTTGATGTATTCAGGGCTGGTCCATGGAATGGTCTAAGGTTCACCGGTATGCCTCACCTAAAACCTAACCCTATTTACCGATACGAGTTTGTGTTCACGGAGGAAGAAGTTTACTACACTTACAAGCTTGAAAACCCTTCAGTGATCACAAGAATGCAGTTGAATCCCAATGGACCGTTGCAACGTTACACTTGGGTCGATAGCCAACAAAGCTGGAACTTCTATCTATCGGCTCAAATGGATAGCTGTGATCTCTACAAGCTGTGTGGCTCCTACGGAAGCTGCAACATCAATGAATCTCCAGCTTGTAGGTGTTTAAAAGGGTTTGTTCCTAAATCTCCAGAGGCTTATTATGCAGGGGACTGGTCAGGAGGGTGTGTTAGAGAAGTGAAATTGGGTTGTGGTAAAGAAGAAGAAGAAGACTTTCTGAAGATTTCAAAGTTGAAGTTACCTGATACAAGAGGTTCTTGGTATGATAAGAGAATGGATTTGAATGAATGTAAGAGGACATGCTTGAGAAACTGTTCTTGCACAGCTTATTCACCTTTTGATATTAGAGATAGAGGAAGTGGATGTATTCTCTGGTTTGGTGATTTGATTGATATAAGAGAATATAATGAAAATGGACAAGATCTTTATGTAAGGCTTGCTACTTCTGAAATAGGTAAGTTAAAGACATTTGTGAAAACAACAAACATTGTTTTACATAACTTTTGATCATTTTTTGTTTGTTCACAGAAAAGTATAAAAACTATGACGTGAAGGGCAAGATGAGGATCATGCTCATTATAGTATTTTCTACAGTATTGCTTCTTATCTGGATTTGCCTAGCTTTGACTGTCTGCAACATGAGGAAGAGAAAGAAACTTGCAGCAACAGGTAAACGCTTGTGGCTCTTTGAAATGAAGTATCTTGATTTGAGTTTCTGCTTATAAGTTAATAAAACCCTTTTGATATATATAGAAACTTCGCAGCGCGATTTAGACCGTGTTTCGAGCAGAAAACAAGAGGAGGAAGATGCTGAATTACCTTTTCTTGATCTTGAGGCCATTGCAGAAGCTACATCTAGATTCTCTGATGGTAATAAACTTGGACAAGGTGGTTTTGGACCTGTCTATAAGGTAAGGAGCGGCTTAATAATATATTTTTTGACAATTTAGAGACATGCAACATATTATAATAATTCTTTAAAATTTGGAAATCAATGTTTCATTCGGCTATTCTTGTCCGAGTTTTGTAACCAGGGAACATTGTCTTGTGGACAAGAAATAGCTGTGAAGAGGCTTTCAAGAACGTCGAAACAAGGGATAGAAGAATTCAAGAACGAGATCAAGCTCATTGCAAAGCTACAGCACCGTAACCTTGTCAAAATACTTGGCTATTGCGTGGAGGAAGATGAAAGAATGCTTATCTACGAGTATCAACCTAATAAAAGCTTGGATTCTTTCATTTTCGATAAAGAACGTCGCAAAGAACTTGACTGGCCTAAACGTGTGGAGATAATCAAAGGGATTGCTCGTGGACTGATGTATCTCCATCAAGATTCAAGGCTTCGAATCATCCACCGTGATCTCAAAGCAAGCAATGTTGCTGCTTGATTCCGATATGAATCCAAAGATCTCTGATTTTGGATTGGCTAGAACCTTGGGAGGAGATGAGACTGAAGCAAACACAACCAGAGTGGTTGGAACATAGTAAGACTAGTTATCTTTCTTGCCTTCCACGCAAAGAAACCTAACATTTTATTTATTGTTAGATTTGTTTTCTATCGTTCCGCAGTGGATATATGTCTCCGGAGTATCAAATCGACGGGTATTTCTCACTAAAATCCGATGTATTCAGCTTCGGAGTTTTGGTTTTGGAGATAGTATCAGGAAGAAGAAACCGCGGTTTCTGCGATCAAGAACACAAGCTTAACCTTCTTGGACACGTAAGTATAAGCAACACAACTAAACTCATCTTCTTCTAGCCTTAGCTTAGATTACTCATAAGTTATTGTTTTTAGGCTTGGAGGCAATACACAGAAGATAGAGCATGTGAGTTAATCGATGAAGCTTTCAAGGAAACGTGTACCAATATATCTGAAGTGTTGAGAGCGATTCATATCGGTCTGTTATGTGTACAACAAGATCCCACAGAGAGACCAAACATGTCAGTGGTGGTTCTGATGCTGAGTAGTGACATGTTGCTTCTTGATCCGAAAGAGCCTGGGTTTTACAACGAACGGAATCTCTTGTTCTCTGACACTACATCAATAAATCTCGAGGTTCCTTCCAAAAATTTTCAAACTATGAGTGTAATAGATCCTAGATAAAACTTGTAATCAATCTTTGTATATTCTAAATCTCTAACTATTTTTGTGTTTGTTTTGTCTTCCGTGACATATTGTTATTACATTACATTTTATAAAGCATAGTTTATAAGTGATTTTTATTTCTTCTACCGACCTTGCATCATGGTAATGGAAACTTGGTTTACCGAACGACTTAGAGATGAAGAAACATCTGGGACGTTCCGGTTTGTGAAGAAACCAGGTTGTTTCGGATCAGGAAGAGACCCATCACTCCCAAACATCAAGACAACAGAAGCCATGTTTGGTCTGTCTTCTGGTTTCTGTTGAACACAAAGCAAAGCCACATGGATGCATCTTAGAATCTCTGAGACCACACATGTCTCTTCCAGCAAATCTTTTTCCGGTACTTCTATTGCTCTGTCTTCAAACCACAGTTTCCACACCTAAATACAGGAAAAACAGAAAGACGGTTTTCAAGATTTTTCACATAATATTAGAGTTCAAGGTTACTCAAAAATGAGATTTGGTTTATGAAGAATGATCTTACGTGCCCAAGAAGGTTAAGATCATGATCTGCATGATGAAACCCACGGTTGGTCTTGCCAGTTATGATCTCAAGTACTAATACACCAAAGCTGAACACATCGGATTTCACTGAGAAATGTCCATCTATTGCATACTCCGGAGGCATGTAGCCACTGCAAGTAGTTATGGCCAAGCAAAGCATTATAATTGTTTTAACCAAATGTTTTTTTGCTATGTTCCAGACCGGGCCAATACAGCAAGATAGGAGTATATATAGAGAGAAAGACAGGGTTATAGAGTGTCCTTACTATGTGCCCACGACTCTGTTTGTGCTTGACTCACTCTGATCTCCACCAAAAGATTTGGCTAGTCCAAAATCTGAGATCTTAGGATTCATATCATTGTCTAGTAAAACATTTCCAGCTTTTAGATCTCTATGTATGATCCTCAATCTTGAATCTTGATGAAGATAAAGAAGCCCTCGTGCAATTCCATAGATAATGTTCCTTCTCTTCTCCCAGTTCAATTCTTTACGTGTCCTTTCATCTTTATATACAATCATTTCACAATCAGTAAGTTATACAGTATGGTCATTACCTTATAATAAGATGGTGAGATTGAGTTTATAAAGTGATAACATACCGAAGATAAAGAAGTCTAAGCTTTTGTTAGGCATATACTCATAGATCAACATACGTTCTTCACCTTGAATGCAACATCCTAAAAGCCTCACGAGGTTACGATGTTGAAGTTTTGCTATTAGTTTAACTTCATTTTTGAATTCTACAACTCCTTGTCCTGAGTTTTCACATAGTCTCTTCACCGCGATCTCTTGTCCATCCTCTAACCTACCCTGCAGTAATTTGCAAGAAAGGTTACATCATAATTAAAGATTCATCAAGACTTTAAGAATCAGAATGTGATGAATTACATCATTTACAACCTTGTAAACTGGTCCAAATCCTCCTCTTCCTAGAAAGTTTATGTATGAGAACTCATCAGTGGCTATGTAAATCGTTTTAATGTCAAGAATAGGCAAGTCCATGTCCATGTCCTCTTCCCTAATTCCTTTTATTAAACTTTCTCCTGAAAAATATACAATACTTTTCAGAAAATCACATAGTTACAAAAGAGAGTGCTAATTTAAGAAACTCACCATGATATCTATTCATGATCTTCTTTCTATAGCATGCAGATACTACAACCAAAACAACTGTGATGCCAATCACCGATCCAACGACCATACCCACCTTCTCTCTTCCTTTAAACTCTTTTTTAGCAAAACCCATTCTTATGTAAACATCTTGTCCAAAGCTAGCATACTCTCTCATATCAAGTAAGTCACCAAACCAAAGCAAACAACCTTTTCCTCCCTCACGAATATCAGTATTCGCGTAAGCCGTGCAAGAGCAGTTACTTGAACACTTGATCTTACAATCCTCAAGTGTCATTTCATTTCTTGAATCATACCAAGACCATGAAGTGTCTGGTAACTTCATACCTGGAAACCTCACAAATATATCTTTCTTACCACAGTTGGTCGGAACCTCATGGACACACCCGTCTGCTCCTCTCGAAATGTTCCACTTTCGACCTGACTTTGGCATGAACCCTTGCAGACATGAACATGAAGGTGTGTTTTTGTTTTTGCTGTTAATCCCGCAAACTGCGTAAGCTCCACATATGGAGTAGTAGTCACACTCATCTTCTGGTGCTGTGTTTGCTAAGATCCACTCGTGTTGCTTCGACTGTATAAACCTCTGGAGCTTCCCTGTGTTGTTTAAAACCAATCTTGAGACGATATCACGTTTTGGGGTCCATGAGTAGTTAACTTCTTGCGCACTCGACGTGAATTTGTAGTTGAATAAGGTGTTCTCTCGTCCCATAGCTGGAGCTCCCGTGAAGGATAAGCCGTTCCAAGATCCTAAGCGATATGAATAACTCGGATCTCCTCTCTTCCTCAAGATGAGCTGTGGTAAACCTCGAGTGTCTAGAGACAGTGTGTACTCACCAGTGGATGGATCTTTTAGGGCTTTCCAAGACGTTAGAGACCATTCTTTTTGTGTCTTGAAGTTCTTCCCAAGCTTCATACCCGCGAGTATTGTATTCATTGGATCATCGAAACTTTGCCACAACACTTCTTCTTCATCATCAATCAAGACAAGATTCCCTGTACAGTTGATCTTCAAGTATGGATTTTTTGCCGTTTTAGTAGCTTTTGATGATGACCACAACACTCTGTGTTCCCCATCGAATAGCTGAAGATCTCCACGAGCACTCAAGTTCAAGAATCCAGAAGTGCCATAGAGAGGATTGTTACGGTTGGCTACCCAAACGACTGCAAATGGTTGCTTGTACCACAAGCAAAGAAACCGATGTTGAGGCTGCTCTTCTTGGTCAAAACTGAAAAACCCTAGTTGGAAGACATGGTCTGTAGAACTAAGAGTATCTCCATCTTTCAGAGAGTCTCTCGAAGTGATGACACTATAATCCAAAGCAACAGAGAGAGAAGATGATAATAAGAACAGAGATACCCAAAACAAGGAAGGTATCTTTCTCAATGAATGAAGCCTTTCTCTTTTAGAAAATAAACAAACTCTTCTCATTCTAGCTCTGTATTCTTTACCTAAGAAAGTGCATCATAATAATATATGTTATGATATATCATATACATAATTGTTTTTATCAAGTTCCTACACACAACCCAACTTGGCATAAGCGAGAAGTCAACAAGAATTCAATGCAGCTTGAATGTGGCTATTGAGTGTTGAAACTCAATGATAAGTATTAAACTATGATAAATTTAGGGTGTTTTGTTTGAATACAGAGACACCATATGATCCACTATATTAAACTTGAGGGGCCAATGTTAGAAGTTTCTCTGATTAGAAGAGTATATAAGCCTAGCAAGGACAAAATTAATAAATAAGATGTAGCCAATCTTCCTTGACTTAGTCCCATATAAATAAGGGGACTAGTCAGATGTCAGAATCAGAGTATTTTGATAAAAACATTACAAAGATTCAAATAGAATTCATGTCAACCCTGTATTATGATTATTGATCTAATCTTTTCAGTGATAAATCATAAGATTTTATGAGAAACTTGTGGATAGATGCAAATTAATGAATGTATTGACATGCATAATCTGTACTAAAAACATATTGGTTATTAAAAAGGATATTATTGCAGTGAGGTTGAATTTAAAGTTATGCAATACATTACTCATAGTTCACCTATTTACATTAGATATGAACCATGCCATATAGTAAATGTTATAGTTAGTTTTTGTGAACTTCAGATCTATAAATCTTAATTCTTGTCAAAATAACTATGATCCACTAAATTATTGTAATAGTTAGTGCAAACTGCAGATGCACAAGGCTTTCATCAAAAAGGAAAAAGTATATAACGAAAATACAAGAAACTTATTTATCCATGTACCCAACAAATTATTCTTCTCGAATCAGTAGAAGAACTACAGGTGACCTAACGACATGGATATGGCTCAGTCAAGGCAAAGACTGTTCAACTTAGAGAAGTTGTGGAGCTGCATGTATTTGTGCCCAGGCCAACTGCCCAAGTACGGCCCACACCTCTATATGAAACTTCGTTTTAGAACATAAGTTGAATTAATATTTTAGATTTGATGATGTTTGTTTATATCACTCTGGGATTGGACGGATAGATTCAATAATGAAAATGCTTCAAAGGTTTACAGATTATATTGTCTTTCTAGATAATAGAACGGTCTAATACACAACCGAAACTATACTAGCATTCGAAAGCTTAATGTTCTATACTCTATAGTATACTACATTCTAAAGTAGTTTTTAACGTGTTTTTTGCGATTCAAACTGCTACTACGCTTTTCGGATAGATAGCACGAGAAACTCAAGCTGTTGGTATGCTTCACGTTTTTGTGCGGACAACTTTTTTTGGCAAGTACGAAGTTTTCTAAGAATCTGAACCATACGTCTAGTGACAACATGGCATGAACTGATATTTACCATACAGATTCAATACCTAACTTCGGCCGCACATGTAAACGTAACAGATAATAAGATTGTTTGTTGTCTCTTGTGAAAGATCTATCTAATGCTTACACTTTCCAACGTGGAGAATGTAAGAGATACCAGAAAACGTGAATGCAAAGAAAGAGGAAAAAAAACGTGGACAAAAAAGGCACATGTTAATACATTTAGGCCTTAGCTTATGCAATATTGGCTTGTTTACCCAAGAAAAAAAACTTAATGCACTGTCTCTTTAAGTCTTTTTCTTTTAAACGTACGGATTTGAAACGTATAGATTTTCGATATGGAGGATTAGTGGACTTCTTGATGGGTTTTATCCTATATCTCCATATCTATTCGTTCGTTTAAAACATTTTGATACAAAATGACAAAACATTTATTCAAATTTAGACCAAACCTAAATGAAACAAGCCATTGGCCATTCATCACTCATGACCACAAACTCTAATTCAAAATAAAAGATCAATTAGTTTTCCAGTAAATATAAATATCTAGCGGCCAGATGAATATACTTACTACTCCATATGATATATTGATTATGGATTTGGATAATTAGACTATTAGATCCATCAATCCCCCCCAACCGTGCACCAGAATAAAAAAACTATTTTAGTAGTTTAAATTCTAATTGTAATATTTTAGTGGTTGAACACTTGAATACTAAAAGAAAAATCAAATTATTAACATTGAGATCTTACATTTATTTTTGTTGCAGCTTTGTATAAACGTGAAAATTTATTTAAGATAAAAAAATGGTGTCATTAATGCATATCCTCTATACATTAGCAGTTTTTGGTAAAGCATGTGGTTCCAGCTTTTCTTAGAATATCAAAAAATTCAATTTTTTTTAATAACATTTTCAGTAGAATAGTTAGTTTATGATTAGTGTTAGTATCTTTGTGGTACAGGTTTTGGATATAGCCAATCGATTCTTACTTATCACATTTTAAATTTTTATGTTTTTTAGAGATCAAATAAATAATTAAGTTTAGGGATCTAAAATTCTCGTGCACGGTCCAGAATGCAGATCCTCTGTAACCCCATACATGCCACACCTCTAAGTCTTTAGGATATGTGAACTGAGAAGAAGGGATGTATCAACCTATTCAGACAAAATTCATTTTTTATATGTGTATATATAAATTACTTTAATTATAAAAATTCTTTCTGAATTGTTATCCACACAACAACAAAAGAAAGAAAAGAAAACACAGTAACGAAGCAAACCACCACAACACCACAAACTATTTTACAGACTGTGGCTCTCATCATGACATCTCATCTTCCTTTGATTCTTCACACCACTGTTATTCGACACGTAGGATTTCCCCATATCGAACATGCTACCTAGCTACACACTCTCTTTATTCACATCATTTCATACCATGTGGTTCTACTTTTATTACAGAACTAAAATTTTATCTTTAATGGGTTCGCCAGAGCCACACATAGCACAAGTTTTTTTTTTCAATTAACACAAGGTAGATATTATAATATTACAAAACATTAAAGAATCATGGGCCTAGTGAATAATGTGATCCTCACCTATACTAGAAACTATAAAGATTGTTGACAAAAAAAAAAAGAAACTATAAAGATTTCTTTCTTCCCATACCCATACAATTTTTTGTATTTTAAAATTCATCATTATCTTATCTTCTATCAAAAAAAAAGATTAGAAACACAAATGTTTTGGAAGATAAGTATGGGAGAAGTAAAAAACAAAACAAGTGGTTATAAAAGAAAGATCATTAAGAGAGAGTAGGCCCCATTAGACTTGTATTGAGGTCCAGACAAATCCCAGGTGGGCTCACGTGGCTTCTTAGCCCATTGAGAACCTGATTCGTCCACGTAGGACGGAGCAGAATCTCGCTCTCCTTATCTCAAGGCTGAGATCTCGCCACGTCATCTACTACAAAATCACCAACAAAATATCTTGGAACTCTACCGCGAGTTAGTCGCCACGTGAAACGGGGTTTGAACCATACGCATTAGTTGTTTTCACACCATGTTAAATCATTTTATACATATTATTATAACATAACTTATATATTTAGATTAATTTCTAGCATCTGTGTGTATTTTTGTTAACTAAAAAGTAAAACATTCAAAGTAGTACCTCTAGTGAAAATATTATTGAAAAAGATTAACTATCTAATTTTTCAATTCTAAATTAATCATCAACCGTTCTAACACCATAAACTAATAAATGTAAATAAAAATTGTTGTGATCTAAATATGAATAAAGTAAATGCAAAAAATAGTTCAAAAACACAAGGTAACAGATGAATGTATTTTAAAATATAAACACAAAGCAACCTTTCTTTTACTTTTGCATAAGGTTTAGTATATCTTCATGTTGTTGAGAAAATAGATTGGCAGTAAGAAAACGTAATTAAAATCGATTAAAACACAAATAGAACAGATAATTACCTAATCTCTTAAAGGTTGAATAGATAAAAAAGATTGAATAGATATTCTAATTAATGGAATACTTTAAAAGAAAGTAGTATATAGTTAAATGGAAATGAGATGTTCCTAACCACATAAATAAAGAATGTGTGCTATATAAAAAGGAAGCCATTGTGTAAGGAAACCAAAGAAGAGTAATAGATTTTTTTTTGTCTGGAGGAGATAAAAAGACAAAAATAGCCTCAAAAAAAGAATTGAATCACAGAAAGCTCGCCACGAAAATATCCTTTGTCCTGCAACTTGCACTTTGCTTCACCTTATTATTTCTGTGCCCCCAAAGAAAAAAAAAAACAAGAATAGAAACAAAGCAAAACCTCAAAGAGTAAATGAAAATGGGAAAGAAGTGTGATTTATGCGACGGTGTTGCAAGAATGTACTGCGAGTCAGATCAGGCGAGTCTCTGCTGGAACTGCGACGCCAAAGTTCACGGCGCTAATTTCCTCGTCGCTAAGCACACGCGCTGTCTTCTCTGCAGCGCCTGCCAGTCACTTACGCCGTGGAAAGCCACGGGCCTTCGTCTCGGCCCAACTTTCTCCGTCTGCGATTCATGCGTCGCTCTTAAATCTGCCGCCGCCGCCGGTGGCGGTGTAGGAGGTGTCGTTTCCGACCGAAGTCAGGAGATCAATGAGGATCGGGTCAGGCACAGACTCAGAGATGAGGAAGGTGATAGCGCCGAGTCTTATGATGATGGTGAGGACGAAGATGAAGATGAGGAGTACAGTGATGAAGAGGAAGAGGAAGAGGAGGATGAGGTTGACGACGAGGAAGCGGAGAATCAAGTCGTGCCTTGGGCTGCTCCGTTGATGAGTTCGTCATCTTCTAACGGCGGAGGTGGAGATCTAGCGGCGAAGAGGACGAGAGAATCCTCCGATGTACGGATCTTATAACAATTTAATTCTTTCCTTTTTTTCGATTTTACCATTAAAATTTTATTAGATTTGGTTTTTAATTTTTAATTTTTTTAAAAAAAAATGCAGGAGGAGATGGGATGTTCTTCAGGTCAAGAGTCAAACTTTTCTCGGCCGTTGAAGCGACCGTCAGGAGATGAAGCGGTGTTCAGATTAGAAGGAGAGAGAACATTGAGCGCCGCCGTTGATTCGTCTTCTCTCATCTTTGCCATCTCTAAAACCAGGACAAATCTCAGCCGTTGATATTCTCCTTTTTTTTCTTTGGTACATCACCCACCGTCCTTTTTTTTTTTAAATTCTAACAGTACTTGTTTTAGTTGAGGAAGTTGTGTCTTGTTGTTGTGCGTACAAAATCAAAATACTAAACATTTGTACTTGATCTGTTCCAACAAAAAACATTTGTATTTGATCTAGTAATATCATTATATCGTTTATATTTTCTAAGTAACTAATTTGAACTCGTATGTGGTGGAATGCTTATTAGATCCGAGTTTCATATTTCGATTTTTTAGATTTGTGGAATGTGTTTGTATTTATTAATAAGTTTTTGTTCACACGAGCAAGCTTTTTAACCATTCTTGTAAGAAATTTTGGTTTATTATTAGGAAATTTAGATTTTTATTGGATAGTTGACAGTTTCTAATTTCAAAATTTGTTCGAAATAAACAATAATTAATAAACTAAATCTCTTATTCTTTACTTTAATGGCTTTATTATATTAGATGATTCTATGGCTCAGAGAAGAATGTGGGAAACTGATGACAAATTGATTGATATGCATATGTATATGTGATTGTGGTTTGCTTTGTAATGTCGACCACTCAAAAATTAAACTCTGGGGACTACAGAAAAATAAATTATATTAATTCAAGTTTTTCTTTAGAAGTTTTATGGGTCCTGAAAGTTTTTTTTACACACCAAAAACATTGAACCTGTCATATCTGTCGACTCTACGAACTTGTTTTCAATGGGCCCTTGAAGATAATGCCATCCCATATTTACTTTACTTCTCTTACCTTGAGATCATCTCGCCACATGATCTTGATTCTCATCTTTGTATGCTATAGTACTTGTAGGAAAAGTACTCAGATCCTTCCAAAATACATTTTACTTTGTTAAATAAAATTAAATTCTGAGGTTAGTGAGAATGGTGTGGGGTTGGACGGTTGAGGTGTCTTATCAAATTGTTTATATGACAATAGAAACATGTGGTTCTCATTTAACCTTTTGTCAAAAATATTACAATTAATTAGTGTCATCTCCAAACTATTGAATGATATTTTAATTTATAAGGAGGTATTTTTAAATTCGTTATTGTGTTTCTTAAGTGGTATATTCGAAACTCAACCGTGTTATTTGACAAAAAAAAAAGAAAGAAAAACAAAACATGGCATTATAAATCAATATCAGAAAGTAACAAAAGATTTGTTAGGAAACTCGGTGGCTTTCACAATCAGAAGCATATGACTATCGTCAAGCTTTAGTCCATAGTTTTGCAAAAGTCAAACCAAAGCCTAATGGACCGGTCTATGATACACGTTGAGTTTGACAATTAGTTTAAACTTACACTAATTAAACACAACTTAACACTCATTCAACCATAACGAAAGTAACACTTACACGTCATCATTTATTTTATTTGATATAATTCAAAACTGAAACAGGATGCGAAACTTGTCTTTTGAATAATTAGAACTGGATAGATATTAGATAATATCAACACAGGCCAGAGTAACCCCAAACTACTTTCTTTTTTTCGGGGCAGACCAGGATAGAGGAGTTGTTTATGTTTAAAATAAATGCTATATAGCAGATGAGCATCATTGATCTTTTGCTATTATCATATTTGATAAGTATCAAATGAAATTGAACATGAAGATCATAATCCTAAATGGGTTTTAACGTTAATAGCAATTTCATTGTTTTAATGTGAAAGTCAATACATACGAGTCAATTATATATAAAGAAAGAGGGCTGAGAAATAATAAAATTCAGAGGAGATTCGAGAGACTTCATGATTGCAAAAGATAGCACAAAACACACAACACACACTCCTCTGCACAACTCCGCTTGAAACCCTTTAGTTTGTTTCCATTCAACCTGCGAATTTCAAAAGAATCAGACCCCAAAAAAGAGAGAAATGATCGATGGAGACCACTCCTCACAAGGTGTGGTTTCATAGTCGAAAAGGTAGTGTTCATATTTACCTTGCAAGAGGGTGAATCCAATGAGATACTAAGGCGCATTACTCATCTGTACATGAAAAATGAACTAGCTTTTATTCTCTTTAAAATAGCTAAATCATCTCCAACGATGATATTTAAGAGCCAACTTGTGACAACCGATGAAGTTGTTTAGCTTAATGTCAAGTTTTCTTCTACAACAATAAACTTGAAAAAGCTCAAACTAGATTCTAAAGAGTACACATGTGGAATCATTGAATCGATCAAGCAATTATCTTCTACACTAAGAGGCCTAAGAATATTCGAGTCAATACACAAAGAAAGGGCAAACACCAAAAAGAGGACCAGAAAATAAAGCAGTATATAATAATCATAAAGTGAGAAAAAAATGTTGAAGCTTATGAGCATACACTCTACACAGCAAAACAGAGAATAACAATCATTTGCCATTTTTCGAACTCACTCGTTAAAAAAACACAACCTTTACAAGCTGAAACAGAGTGTAATGAACATTTACAACATCAATAAAAACTTGACCTTTACAGAATTCACATCACTATAACTCTAGTGTTTGGGAAATGAAGCATGGACATTATAAATCTCAAGAAAGATGTAGTCTATAGCAATCTTTCTCAAATGCCTAAGCTAGCCAGAAACTGTCTATGGCAATCTCTCTCTCTAGAAAGATGTAAGCTTTCACATTCCTATCTATGGCAATCTCTCTCAAACGCCTAAGCTAATCAGAAACCATTACACAAGTCAAAAAAATGATCATGTACATACCTTTGATGTGTGCATGATGAGCGGAAGCAGCAGCAATCTTAGCCTCATGAGCTTCATCATCCTCGCCATCATCATCCCTACCTGCTTTCACAGTAACAATAGCTTTCCTAGTACCACCACCCACCCCAGGAGGAGGACCATCACGATCATCAGGATATCTCACGACAACAACAGGACAAACACAATGATGAACACAATAATCACTAACAGAGCCAAGCTTCCCATCACTCCCTCTCTTCTCAGCACCAAACCCACGGCTCCCCATAATCACAGCACTGAGATTAAGCCTCTCAATCTCTAAACACAACCTCTCCCTCATGTCATGATCCTTCACTATCTGGATCTTGTGAGGGAACCCAGCTTCCTTCAGCGGCTTCGCGAGATCGGATACTTTGGCCGATGTGAACGCGTCGAAATCCTCCTGGGTGGGGTGACCCGGAGGAGGCGGAGACTGGAGAGGGAGGGGGCCCCAGTCGGCGCCGAAGAGGACGGAGGTGGGGGAGACGTGGAGGATGACGACGGCGTCTCCGGGACGGATGTAGTGATCGACAGCCCAGCGAACGGCGAAGGCGCTTTCTTCGGAGAGGTCAACGGCGACTCCGATTTTACGGCGGGCTCCGGCGGTGGGGGTGGGGTAGCGGCGGAGGGGGTGGAGGAGGAGTGGTGGTGGGAGTGGCGAGGGGAGGAAGGGTGGTGGATCTTGATGTTTGGGAGATGAGGAGGATGATCCAAATCTGGGTTCATTGCTTTTAATCAAATTATAGAAAGTTTTGAATTTTTTTTTCTATCGAAGAAGAAGAAGAAGAAGAAGAATATTAATTTTTAAATTAATTTAATGGTAATTGTTGGATAATGTATATACTGAATATTCAAAGAAATTGATTAATACACGAGTAGGAACGTGCCGAGCAGCTGCTGAGTGAGGTGGAGGAAGTTCAGGGAATCAGTTTCTTTTTAATAGGCCGTGATTTTTATATTAAAGGCCCAATATGTCATGATTTGGTAAAAAGGATTTTACATTTGCGTGTAACAATGTGTCAAACACATGCAACATGAAACCCTTTTTTTTTGCAATGTGAAACCTTTTCTTTTTGCAATATGAAACCTTAGATTGCTGTTCCATGAATTTGCATGGATCTTTACAGATTCTATGTTTCTCAATACACAAACAAATCTATAGCAATGGCATTCAAAATAGACAAATTTACATGTAAATAACTATTATACTCAAATAGACTGCAATTTTTCAATAGGGTTTTGCATATATCCTGCAAATAGTTATTAGTTAACATATTCTGAAAATCCAACCTTATCAAAAGTATAATAACGTTTAAGTTTGTGATTAAAACTATCGGACCAAGGTCTTAAACTAGTTGTCTTTTGTGTTTTAGAATTCGTACTTTCTATTATTCTATAAGATGAACAAGTAAAACGTATTGAAAGCAAACAAAATCCAAAATATATTTGGAGCTTATTGAAAGCAAACAAAATCCAAAATATATTTGGAGCTTTTTTAAATTAATAGTACTATATTTGGTTGATTAATAAACACTTTTACACATTTTGTTAACTGGAAACAAAGCTGTACAACCTATATATTATGCAAATATCACAGTGAAGAACTATAATGAAGAGCAATTTGATAATTAACACAAGTACTTAAAACCGAGGATTAGGTGATAAGAAAAAGAATCATGACATCATCATTGCCTAACTAAAAGAAAGAAACACAAAAAAAAAGGATCCAAGCCCCAAGAGATCTGACACAGCTTTAGAGAGGGAGAAGTTTCATGAGACAACTAAGGAAGAGAACAGAGAACATATGTCTAAGTGTTTAGGTTAGAATCTCATAATAAAACAACCGAAAGGGTAATCAAAAAAGCTGGAATCTTTCTTTCGATTCAGCCTTTAGAAATTAGAATTCAGATGCATACACCAAAAAGTTTTGTTTTTTTTTTGCTTACTTTCTTCTACAGTTATAGAAATTAAAAAAAAAACGATTTGTTTTAACATTTTATAGAAAGAGAAAGAGCAAAAATTTAAAAGAACATTTAAAGCTTCAAGGACAGATCGATAGAGGATGAAGTATTAGGACTGCAATCACCTAGTGATGTAGCAGCCACTGGAAATGATTTTCCTTCGTATTTTCCCGGGAAAAACTCGTACTCTTTCACACCTCTTGTTCCGTTTCTAGGGTTTCCCCTCCCAAACTCCTCCATTGATCCCTAAACCCCATCATCAAAATAAGATCAACCATTATATATGTAACATTTACATGTGCACAATGGACTTATTACCGTAAGATTTGTCGCCTCATTAAAATACGGATTCATGGAAGCAGGAGCTGATCTGGCGATTCTTTGATCATAAAAGAAGCATTGGTTCCTCTGATCTTGTGTAAGAAGATCATCGTAGCCGTTCATTTGAGGAGGAGGAGGAATCATCATTGTGTATTTCGAAAACCCACCACCGTTAGATCGTACCACATTTTGATCTCCCTCCAAACGTTTCTTCTACAAAATAAAAAATCAAAAACCCTTGAAAATGTCAAAACCATTTTTAAAAACCAAAACATATTAATCTCTTTAGATGATTAAAGATCAAACCTTGAAGCAAGTGTCACAGTGATTACTGGAGGCGTGATGATTTGGGATTGAAGAGAGCTCATGAGTAGATGTCTCAAAACCCCAGGGATAACAAACCGGGTCTATCACGATCTGACCCGACCCGGCTCCGCCGCAAAGGAACCTGCTTCGAGTATACCCTCCGAGAGATGCGTTGGTGGGTCCACCACCGTAGCTTGGAAAGCCTTGCAGCACAACACCCCCGTCGGGTACCACGGGTGAACAACGTGTACCGCTGTTAGGGCTCGCTGCTGACGTGTCTCCGGTGACGACGACCATCTTCTTCTTCTCTTCCTCAGCTATGAATCTCTCGAGCTTCGCCACACCCATTCCTCTCAGCGTCGGTTTCTTCTGGTTTTGCTGACCGGTCTTTGACCCAGGTTTCCGACCACGGCTCTTCTTTGGCGGCTCTGTCCGGATCTCTCCGGAGACGAGGTAAGTGTTTCTGACGGAGTTTTGGTGGTCTGTTGACATGAAGGAGAGAGAAGTCGCCATTGATGATGATCACTGAGAGCTTCTTGTTAGAGAGAGAAAAGGCAAATAGGTTTAAGTGTGTGTATCTTGTTTCTGCTCTCTTTTAATGTGTCTTTGTGTGTATATCTCTTGTTTTTTGGCTCATATATACTTAAGCAAGTAAAGTACTTACCTTTGTTTTTTATTTTTCTGTTATTTCCAGGTACTATATGAGGATAAACGTATCTTTTTCCTTTATTTTTACCTTTTTAACTTACCCTCCTATACTAGATTAAAGCTTTTTAAATTCAAATAGATAAGTAGAAATATATTAGTTCTTAATCGAAAGCTTTTTAATTATCTTTGTACTTACCCTCATGCATTCTAACTTACGTGTGTAAATTCATGTTACATTACATGTGTCCGTAAATGGGTTTAATCCATTACCTTTGATTTTAATCATGGAAAGTTGGAAACGAATAACTGAAATTAATATGGAAGACTTCATAACTGATACTCCATCCCTTACATTAAGATAATTTTTTTTAAAAAAAAAATAGTTTCACAAATATAGATTTATTTTATTTTCTATGAAAATATTGTAAAATTTAAGAAAATTAATTGATTTTATTAATTTGCTATTAAGATTTATTGAAAATTAAAAATTCAAAAAAATAATATATTTATTATAGTGATTTAATGAGTTTTTTTAATATGTGTAAAAATATTAAAAAATTTATTTTTATAAAACAGAGGAAGTAGTTATGTTATAACACGAATGTATGATTGATTGATGCTATGCATGCATTGGATTGAGAAGGAATAAAAATTCCACAAAATAGTATGGTAATTAGTCAATCTTGACTTTTTGGTTCTACCCTATTAAACGGTACATCCCTCTTTCGATAATTACTCATTCGTCACTTGCTTCTAAATTATAATTGACCTATTAAACTACCTCTTTTTAGAATGAATTGTAATAAACTTATCTACGTATAGAATATAGTGTACATTGAATACTATACGCACTACTTTGCAAGGAGTATGATCAAATGTAAATGTAATGAAAAAGCTAGGCAGTTTCAAGGAATTCAAATGTTTAACGAAATAAAATACAGAAGGGCATTTAAATCTTCTATTTTTCATTTCAATCTTCTATCTGCTTATTTATTTAGTTTTTTTTTTATATAAATTTAATATTTCTTGTTCTAATTTTTTTTCACTGTAATATTTCTTGTTATTAGGTAATATTTGATAATCAAAAATCTGGTACCGTAGAAACAGCTCTATGCAAGACTCAGTCGTGACTTGTGAACCACGCTCCAATAGAAACAGAGCGTATTCTACACGATGAGAATATAAAACCTTTACGGACAAGACCACAGGTGTTGAGACATTAGACCATTCGCCGATTGTAGCGAGCAATGTCTGAAACAACGTGATTTTTACTCAGCTCATATCATCTAAAATAAGTAAGTCGAGTTACAGTCGCAGTTATATTTGTTTTCTATATACAAAAAATATACTTGTATTTTTTCTTTCCAGTTAGAACATATATATATGATAATTAAGAGTAAGCTCACAAGTTAATCCACCGTGACGGATAACATCTTTAGCTATAGATTGCATTTAACATCTTACAAGAAAAGTTGAAAATGTTTATATGCAAAAAATGTGTATATATTCATTATTTAGCTTGAGATTCTATTTTACATTTTTGCC
The DNA here is from genome assembly GCA_905132885.1 of Moricandia moricandioides. Classification (NCBI taxonomy): domain Eukaryota; kingdom Viridiplantae; phylum Streptophyta; class Magnoliopsida; order Brassicales; family Brassicaceae; genus Moricandia; species Moricandia moricandioides. The sequence goes on from CAJHQQ010000714.1 coordinate 27,754, forward strand.
TTGTATGAATTTGTAAATTTGACTTTTTAACCTAAAGAAAATAAATTTTCCGTTGTGATATTTATTGCTACACATGAAAGGATAGATCAATAAAGCAAAAAGAATTGTAAGTTGACGTGAAATACGAGAAGGGATCGGGCTAGGTAGTAGAGTAGAAATGATGGCTGCATCATATTAGGAAACATTTTAAAGCTGCCTCCAGGTTAATTTTTGCTTCAGCCCAACACCTACAATTAGAAAGTTTTTAATTATTTTTGAAAGTATTCTGTTTTATTGACTATTCCCTATATTAATCTTATGCGAAACCTTCTGAAATCATTGTCCATCACATGATATTCTTCCAAATATATGACTAATTTTTTTTGAAGAAAGACCACTCCCCCAAATTATATGCAAGAGTGTGTCATGCAAACATTTTGAGCTCAGAATGATTTTGTTACAACTCAATAAGATATCATGAAAAAGGTAAAATGTGGATTAGTATTATAACTTGGAAAAAGATCCAAACCGCGTGACCAACCAAACATATCTACATGTGTTATATTAGAAGCATAAAATGGGAGGCGAGATAATAAAGAATAAATTATCCTTAACAGAGGGAGAAAGGAGAAAATTATCCAATGCAGTTTAGCTCGACGTGTGTTATATTTTGTGATTAATTTAGCAGCTGATCCTTGAGTTAGAAAAGATTATTGAATGATTAGTTTAGTTCAAAACTGAGAGATAAAACAAAATAGGACTAGCTCATAAAGTTTTGATAATTTTTATTCCCTTATATTAAATATGTAAATCCGGGATAAATATGGATGATTTTACTATAGATACCGCGTAGATTGTATTGTAGGCTAGGACAAGGGACTGTGTGAAGATGTTGTTGTAGGGCAAAGGACGAACGGGGGGGCCCACATGTGCTTTCATGTTAAGTTACGGAGTGTGGTCCAGTCCACACATGTAACAAGGGGGGACCATGTCTTAGGGTCATTGGGCGGCTACTACTACGGTTTTTTTCCGGCACGTGTGAGAGAGGCCAAAGTGTGTGAAGGTTTGATTTATAGTGCTGGGTTTAGGCAGGCATGGAAAGATTCTTGGGATCCGTGAAGCATATTGTCTCCTTTCTAAGAATGATTGGATCTTCTATACTATGTTGAAAAAATATTAATGGTTTATTCTTACTGCTCCTAGATAGAAACCAAGATAACAAATTACAGTCTATCTTTGGCTAATGAAAATGAAATGAGATGTTATGTTTCAGAACTAGTGTTTTAGATTGCATGTCATATAGAGTATGTTGCTGCAACTCAAAGCACGGTGATCAGATTTATATAATGAACATTGATAAACCTTTTTACCTCTGTACTTTTTATGTTAAAACATTCACCATATGAAACTAGATACAATAGTTTATAAAATCATATAGTATATACTTTTGTTTCTTATAGAGATCTCTATCTGAGTCTTGACGTATGTAATGATAACAATATATTAGGCACATTGTGAGATAATGATAAAATAAATGTAGACAGAGTACAAAAGGAAGCAGAGTAGGTGAATAAATTAGATGAATTTTGGGGCAGTGAGAATTATAAAGATATGTAAAAAAATGAAAAAGAAAAGATTGAAAAGAGAGCAACTGTTAGTTTTGGCTTTATACAAGGTCTTCCTTATCTATCTATTTTCATACAAACTTGCAAACCCTTCCTTAAACCTCCCTTTGGACCACATCTCTATCTCCTATCTTCTTCTTTTTTTCATTTCTTCTTTTCTAAGAATTTAATTTCCAGATTTCTACTATCATTACTTTAGATCTCAATCTCCAACTGAGATTCTCTGCTTTTCCTCACTAGTACAGTTGTTGTAGACCTTCTTTAAATTACAGTTTCGCCCCTTGTAGTATCTAGATTCTTCAATTCTCAATATTCTCACCAGTCACCATATCTAATTTAAACCTCTTAACCGGACATGGACAAGTGATATTGGTTTGTTAGAATAGATAAAAGAACCAAACCGATGGTTTTACTTTTAATTGATATAACAACAACTATCACATCTGATTAAGGGATTTGATTAAAACCTACAAGTACAAAGACACTGGCCAAAACAAGGACTAAAGAAAAACCTACAAGGGTTTTTTTTACTTGTTAAGTTAAAACTTGAGAGTTAAAACATTTAGAATGGAGGGACAGGATCAGAAACAATGTTGAAATCTGGACCGTCCAATAGGTAGAGACAAATCTGCGCACCAGATATTCTGTGTCCAAGAATAGAAAGCTTTTAAATAGGGTTTGTGAATTTGTGCTGTGAGAGCAAAAAAAAAAAAATTGAATAAAATAATTATAACAGAAGCTATTGTCCCTTTCACTTGTTAGTTGTCTTGTTCTTCAACAAGACACTGCAAGTATAACAGGCTGAAAGTACAATAAAAGTTTCGTATTTGCAAATGTGCCCCTATATTCTGCAATATATTGAACTTTCTTTCTTAATCTACATCATTTATGGCTCTTCTTGAGAAGGCTACACTCTTGGGAAGTATGAAGGAAGCACATAGCATCCATTTTCCTGGAGCCACGAGTCTTACCTTCCGCATCTTGACGTCCACAGCCACCTCTGATAGAGCAATCCGTATCCGCTGCAAAATTTCAAAACCACATTCTGCAGATTAGATTTTAATCAAATGTTAAATAAGTGGTTTTAAACTTGATTAGATGATAAGAGTTTGAAAGGTTTCTTTCATTGGTTTAGACCTCGTGAAAGTCGAATTCTGGATCAGCAGCCTTGGAGAAGCCATAGACATGGATGATTGGGAAAGATAAGCCTTCATCTCTATGCCTGTCGTTGTATACTCCGCGAAACGCATCTGCTCAAGTAAAGGATTCAAGAGGCATATTCATGGCTATTTGGGTGTCTTTGGGTAAGAAGCATATTCAAACCTAGAGATTCGGCAGCATCTTTAGGTAGATTCATGACTACTTGGGTGACTTTTTGACCCTTATCGCTTGAAAACATAGCCTTTATGAATCTTCTTCCATCCATGTTAAAGACCTAGACAAAGATAGAAGACTCAGAAATGTAGAAATGGTTTAAAAGTATGGAACAAAAGTGCCTGGAGTTTGTATTAACCTCGATTCTCTTCTCAAGCTTATTGACAACACTATTTTGCTCCATGAATTCTACTGCATGAGGGTTCAGGTCATTGGCGTATACACGTTTTACTATTCTTGCTGCAGCAAGTGCGATTGGACCCACTCCAGCGAAAACATCACCTGTTCAGTAACAACAAAGTAATTTGAAATCAAACACAACAACACATTGACAAAATGTATACCAAGACAGACGGAAGAACTGTAAACTAGTAACGACAATCAGACAACTGATGCAACTACATATGCTACTTATGCAACAGACAGCAGCAAGATTCAAGAGTCAAGACCAACAATTAGGAATGCACCGGCAAGCATTTTTAGTGGGAACTAGTGGTCTTAAATCATAAGTGGAGAGTTCTATAGAGAGCAATGTCAATATTTTTCATGGTGTACCCTCAAAGTTAGATAAGTAGCAAACATACAGACAACGTCATTATGGTCGAAGCCAAGAAGAAGCCTTTGTCTCTCTGTCCCAAGTTTTGAATTCCAATATCTAGCACAAAGAAAAAAAAAAGTCAAGTTATGAACAAATACAATACATGACAACAGACACAATAAGAACACATTCTTTCCAGTCAATACGAAACATAAACATATTTTGGTGTTAGACAGTTTTAGCAGGAGCGGATTTGATCAAACAATGAGGAAAGTGAGAGCTAAGCTAAGTATAAATAGCAGTAAGAAAGATTCATTAGTGAGAAAGAAGATACATACACTCTAGCTAAATCAACATGAAAGCGCAGTCCATTTTCAACAACCATGGTCACTAGGGAATGGTTTCCGGCTAAAACCTCTAGCTGCATTGTTCTGAAGTCATTGTGAATAGGATCAATCTTATTCACAACGGTCTGTATCTTTGGCTGATTCTTATCCAGAACTACCTGACAAAAAATAGAAATAACAAAACAGCTCACAACATTTCAATTTCTGAACCCGGGGATATTTTTTGTCTCAGACTTAAGCAATGCCCACTAATCACCTTAGCAATGAGCCTCTTGTATGGGAGATGCTCGTCTCTTAGGTTGAGATGCGCAATATGTCCCACCATCTCAAATGCAGAAGGCACAATCATACCCTTTGGTAGTAAAGCTTCCAATACCTACACCAACACATACTTTAAAGCAAACTAACACGATCTTCTATTCAAATTCAAAGCCATCTAGAAAGTCTCATCTTTCACCTCATTCATTGGCCAATAGTCATAGAACAGAGTCAGTCTGCATTTCACTAACTCGAAACTTAAGCTTGCATCGGTCTTTTTAGCTTCTTCGAACAGAACCTATCAATCAGAAACCATATGACTCTCTAAGATATCTTACACCAGAAAACTAACAGGACAACATAAACTATAAACAAAGATTGATCACCTTGATAGCCTCAGGCAAGTCTTGAACATCCTCACCGGAATATCTCTCATCCAAAAGCAATAACCTTGTTGAACCTCTCCATCTTCCTCTACTACCATAGCCTTCTCCAAGCAAACCCTCGAAATCCTCAGCTCCTCCACGACCCTCCACAACTTCCACCACAGCAAATTCATTGCGACTGCTTCCTTTGTTTACCTTCTCCTTCCCCACTGTTCTCCCTGTCTTCCTCTTCCTCTTAGGTCTAGAAATCTTGGCCAAGTTTCTGAATTTAAGATACCCAGTTGAGTTAAACGTCTTAGCAAGTTGATCTCTATGCAGCACAGGACTCAGTCTCTCCCCATCCCCTTGTGCTTTTCCTCTTATCCTCCGGTCAACAGAATCCACAACATTCTCTTCCTCATCTTCTTCTTCGGTCTCGCGGCCCAATAGCTTCACCATGTCTTCATCAATTTCATCTCCGGGAACCCTAGCAATGTTCCGTATCCTAGGCCAGTTAAGGAGATGACCACGGAGACGATTCTCGAGCGCGAAACAGTCCTTCGCCGGGACCCGAACCGCCGAAATATCGAATATCCTAGTGAACTCGTCTTCGTCCAAGAGTTCATCTTTCTCGATTGATTCTTCGAAATCTCTGATTTTGCGTCGATGGGCATTCTTATCTGGACCGATTGAAGCTAATCTAAGGTCGTTTACCAGAGGCTTCTTACCTTTGAGAAGAGATGGTCCGTACGAGGTGAGGTTAGTGGAGAAGGCGCAGAGGATAAGGGTTTTAGGAGATATGGGATAGGGTTTATGGATGAGACTAGTTGATAAGAGTGGGAAAGGAAGTGAATTGGCTCGGAAAAGAGACAGCTTTGACATCATGGCGTTGATTCGGTTAGCTTCCGGCTGGATATGAAGTTTGGTGTTGGGACAGTGAAGGGCTCATTTCCCGCGTTTGAGCATCAGAGATTTCATCAGTAAGGTGGAGATTTGATTATAGATTCGTCTTCCTACGTGTTCTAGTTTTGTTTACAGCCAGGGAACGTCGTCGTTTTCAGTGGTATGATGATGTCGGTTAGAGTAAAAATCAAATGAATTCAATCACAACATAAACAAACAACATTGTCCTAACCAAAAACTTTGTTCAGAGGAATCACACAAAAATAGAGAGAGACAAAGAACAAGGTCAAGTAGACTTCTAAATATATTTACATGATGTTCATATGCCTTGAATCTAGTATGATTCAGTTGTTGGTTAGCTGGGGGTTTGGTTGTCTGGTCAGTGAATGAGATGGTTTAGAATGACTACGTTACCCCTTGGTATGAGGAGGATCCATGGAGGGGAAGACGCTCAGCTCAGAAGGTTATAACAGGACATGAAACATTCTAATGTGAGGATCCAATGAGGGATGTGGTAGGGAACATTCTAATGATAATGCTGCATAAATTAGATGATAAATTCAATAAACTAAATAACACAAAAAAACTAAACATGGTTCACCGCACGAGAATGGTTAGAATAAGATAAAGTTGAAAATCAAGACCTAAACCCTGTAACGAAAGGTCACACATATAACTGTACAAACAGTAATTCCACTGTGGGGAATGGGATTCACAAAGCAAAACATGAGCGACGACAAAAAAACAAAAACAAATCGTATTTAAAACAAAGGTTTTCAGGTTTAATGGATAGCTCAAATCTCATCAGGCAACTTAAAACTCTGAGTACCAAAGATGTGAAGAGACGAGTTCTGAAGAAAGACAACGACACCACATTTGGTGCTGTTGAATCCATCCCAGAGCGTGAAATGAGCAGTCCCCGACACTGTCTTCTTCGCTGTAACGTCTTTCACAGTGCACATCTTCTCCATCTTTCTTACAACGTAGTCATTCGACAACATTCTACCTTCGTTCTCTCCTCTCTCACAGTCTGTCACTAGCCCCGTTTCATATAACGCCACCATTATGTCTAGTCCGTTCCCGTCTACTTTCATTCTCAAAGCTCCTGTTAGTGATACTTGCAGTGTCTCTGAGGTTGGTCTCTGGAAACTCGCCTGGTTCAAGAGAGAAGCAAAAAGACAATTTTAACAAAAATACTGTGATCAAAAGATTACATGTGTAGAGAGAAAGACAACGCTAACAAAAAAAAATAGATTGAGCCACATTGTTGCTATCTTATCTACCAAGAACTCTTTGGTTTCAAACCAGTTATCTATAAATACTCGTTTATTCTAATGTCTTATAAGCTTACCTTCATTCACAAACCTAACTATTGTGTCATATACTTATAAAATATCTTCAAGAATACATATTATTCTATATAATACAGATTCAGATACAAGAACGTGCTGTTGAATCTTCATGCATCAACGTAAATGTTATAATAGATGTTAGACGAAAGATGGTATGATATGATGTAAAGAGCCAATCAAAGTAACTTATTAAGCAAGTTTCACATGGAGAGGCTATCAAACATTCATAACAACTCTGTTTCAGTGTATGTCCAAATCACATAAACGTGAGTTGTAATCAATCATAACCAGACCTAGTCCACATTAGAATCATCTTTATGAATCTGCTATTTAACCTATATATGTTAATCATTGCCACCACATTCACCAGCAATTAGAATCAAAACATATAAGATTTAAAAAAGAAGATAAACTCACCCGGAACGCAGGAGAAGGAAACCTAGGAGCTTCCGAGATAGATTTAAGCAGAGTCTCTTCCTCGTTTTCGTTCAACTGAGACCTACCTTGGACAACAAGCTGCGGAGTGAACATCGTGTCAAGATTCAACGCCTCCACGTACGCCTTCTGCCTCACCGTCCATTGGCTTGACCCGTACGGATCCTTCCAACCCTTGTAGTCCCAGTAATCCACGTGGAAGACAAGAACCATCGCCGGAGATCCACAACCACCGTCTTCTCCTCCACGGATCTTAGCGTCGAAATCTCCTCGTCCTAGCCTAGACATCAGCATCTCCGCCGCCGGCGACGTTTTGCATCCCTGCGACGAGAAAAGCTGGACGAGAACGGGTCCGTCTCCGGCAGGAACGTCTGCTGAAACGGCGGCGGAGTTGTTAACGGAGTTAGGTTTACTCGCGGAGGATGAAGAGGATTTCTTGCCGCGGAAACAGGCGAAAAGACGGCGCGACATCGGAGGAAACTGCCCGTCTCTTCGCCTCCCAAAAGATATATTAGAAAGAAGGAAAAGAGTAGAAAGAAAACGAAACAGAGAATCAAGAAAGATAGTTTTTCTCCCGAGAAAATTGAGAGATTGTCAGCGAAGTTGAGAATCTTGAGGAGGAAGAAAAAAAAAGGCTAACACGTTGAGAGGTAAAGAGATAAAGGCGGCAAAGTCTCCTTTACTAAAAAATTATTTATATAAAAAAAATTAGATAAAAGATTCGGTGGCGAAAGCTGTAATTTTCCAATTAGTTAAATCAAAGTATTTGTTTGGCAAATAAAAAAAAAGTTATGTTTGACAATAGTTTTGGAAAGTTTCCTTTTATAGGCTTTGGAATTGGTATGAGAGGGAAGAAAGGTCAGTGACACTTCGGTTAAGACAGGTGTATGGTTGTTCGATGTCGGCAACGAACCTTCTTATTTTCTGTAATAAAAGGAAAACAGATATTCACTACTACAAATTATTAATTAAACCAATAAATAAAATACACATTAATTTAACACTTGAAATGAAAAGATTGTTGATGGAATGAATAGAATAGAAAAAGAACAAAAGAAAGATATAGCGATTTTTTTTTTGAAAAACAGACTGATTTAATAGTTAATACAAATAATACAATTGATAGGTATGTTTAGAGCATCTTCAACCTTAGCATCCCATTTTGGGGTGTTTATTATTTTATTTTTTTTTCATTAAAAAAAATATTAAAACGGACCAATCACAGACCGTCACGTGTCAGTGGAACCCGTGAACAGTGCAAGAGCTGATGCTTAATTAAGAGCTTTAAGAAGTGGTGCTTATGATTTTAATGGGCCCACCCATGAAGCACCCCTCCTAAGCACTCTCTTAATGGTGCTCTTAATCCTTCTAAAAGTGAGTACAAAAAAAAAATCTAACATCACAAACTGACCCAGCTATCGTTGACACTAATCATAGCTGATTTGCATTAGCTGCAGCCACATTGTGGCCAGCTTGTTCTGACTGAACTACCGCTTCCTTTATATAAAAAACATTGCGTCCACACAAAACAATTAAGGGCATGATTAAACCTGATTTCTTAAGTTATAATTTTCAATTTATTTTTAAAAGATGATTTTTATTTTTAATTAAAAAAACTTAAAAACTATTTTTTAGATAAAAGATTTAAAAAATGTTTTTTAGTTAAAAAATATAAAAAAATATAAATTATAAATTAAGAGTTCCACCTCAAAAAACTGAGATTAATTATGATGTATGGATTCTCTTGTGTGTTATACAGTGAAAGAGAGAGACCTACGACACCTACATGTGTAGTAAAGCAAAATCCTAATTAATTGTGTGTGGAAATATTTAGAAATCCCACTCGTGTGTGTGTGTGCAAATATTTAGGTTTTTATAAAAGAAAATGTGGAGATTTAGTTAGGTTAAAGATAGAGAGCCGACGCCATGTGTGTAATTTTTTTGTTTGTTTTTTCACAACTACTAATCACTGACTATTTGATTTGATAGTATATATATATCATATCACTCTATTTATGTTCTTTGAGATCTCTGATTAGATCTTCACGTATAGTGACAATACTTATATGAATATATAGAAAAAAATTTGTCATCTACACGAAGTTTACCCTAATATAATGGAAACCATCCAATGTTTCATAATATGTTAATAACTACACGATGTTTATATTAATACATGCTACATATACGAAATAAATGATTATATGGTGGGAACATCAAAATCGGTTTTAATTGATTCTAAAAAAAGTTAATGGGGTCAAACTGTAATTAATCAAAAAATCAAATTTAAAACAAAAAGAACTATGCTTTAGAAAAAATAATTGTTACACTAAATTTTGAATGGGTAAAAATTATAGAAAATAGTTGAAAATAAAAATAAGAAATTTATAATTGAAATTAAATATATTTTAATATTTATGAAAAGTTAAAAAATATGAAGACAATAACTTTGATATTGTCGATCATATTAATTTTTAATATAAATATTTTAAGGAATTCATATGTTGGGGTTTTAAATTGGAAATGAATTTTGGTTGACAGATTATAAATATATTAACAAGGTGAATTATTTTAAAAGTCAAAGAAAATGAATGCTACGTAAATTTTAATATCATAATATATCAAAATTATGTTGACATAATGTTCACAAAAAGAAATGTTGATGTTGACAAAAAAAATCAGATATACGTACATATATACAGGTAACAAATACATATGTTTTTATGTAAACATCATGTTATTTTAGTATATATAGGTAAGATTATAAATTTGGTATTCGTAAACACTATGTCAAATTATGGTAACGTATTACAGAAAAAATTATAATGCTTATGTATGTTATATCATTCTAATTATTGATAGTATTAATATATTTGTAAATTTATTTTATAATTTTATGATGTTAATTGTAAGTGTTATGAGACGTAGAATTTCTTTTCTTTGACTTCTAAAATAATTCATCTTGTTAATCTATTTAAAATCTTTCAACCAAAATTTATTTCCAATTTAAAAGTCCAAAATATGAATTCTATTAAATGTTTATATTGGAAATTAATATGATCGACTATATCAAAGTTATTGTCTTTATATTTTTAAAGTTTTCATAAATATTAAAATATATTAAATTTCAATTATAAATTTCTTATTTTTATATTCAACTATTTTCTATAGTTTTACCCAATCAAAATTTAATGTATACAATTAATTTTTCTAAAACTTAGTTTTTTTGTTTTAAATTTGATTTTCTGATTAATTACAGTTTGACCCCATCAACTTTTCCTAGAATCAATTAAACCCGATTTTGATGTTCCCACCATATAATCATTTACTTCGTATATGTGGCATGTATTAACATAAACATCGTGTAGTTGTTAACATATTCTAAAACATTTGATGGTTTCCACCATATTAGGGTTAACTTCGTGTAGCTCACAAACTTTTTTCCTGAATATATTGTTGAGTAATATACACACGAGAGAGAGTACAAAAGAAGGCAGCGTAAGTTAACACATGAGCGAGTTTTGGAAGTGATCTAAAAAGTATAACCTGTTTTACATATTTCAGTTAATTTTATAACAACCATTTTTACATATCTGACCAGTCATAAAAACTGGAGTTGGAAGTTATCTGATGAAAGAAATAACATCAACTCTCTTATTTTGGACAAGATATTCATTAAGATAAACGATGGTTATTCAGATGTTATTTTTTGGAAGTTATTTAGATATTATTGTTTTGGAAATAACATCAACTCTATTTAATTGTTTTATGAAAAATTATTAAGAATACCATAAGTTAAATACTATTTTTCAAAAATATTTTTAATAAAAAATATATTTTGAATCTACATTTTGATACTTATTGTTTAGGATTTAGTGTTAAAAGGGTGGAATTAAATTTTTATATATTTAGAGAAATTAGTTTAATCGATTTTTATTATAAGTTTAAAGTACATTTAAAAATAATAATTCATTAATGACATATTTGAAAAGTGGTATCAAACTTGTGTTATAATTAAAATTTTATTTTGTTTTATTAATTTCCCCCCCATTAATTAACAATTAACTTCCGAAAGGAAGACACCTGTCTTCCGTATATGTTTTGTCCCTTCTTCTCCCCTTCACGCATTTTGCTCCTGTAATCTTGATTGTGCACTTGTTCAACCATATCCACCCACAATTTGTTTTCTTTACAACATAATCACAAAACATACCTATTCAACATCATCTTGAATTAGAAAATTGATTGAATGAATTATCACATGGTACACCAACCGGACAATTGAAGAGACGTAAAAATTAAATTTCAAAATAATACTCCATATGTTTTAAAATATTACATATTTTAGATTTTTCACACGTATTAATAAAATATATTAAATATATATTTTTGTGATTCACTATTTTCCATAACTTTTAATCAATCAAATTTAAATAAATACAATTATTATTTTTTGAAATTTTTGATTTATTACTATTACCAAGTAAAAGATGCAATGAAAAAGTAAAATACACATTTTTTTGAAACTTAATTTTTTTCTAGAACATGAATTATTTTGTAAAAGAGAGAGTACATGTTTTAGTTTTTTTAGACTTTTTAATAAAACACGGTAAAAGTTAATTAATAATGTATAGTTTTTTTGTAACTTTATATTTCTAATATTTCTAAAGAGATAAGACTTTAAGGAATACAATTAATATTTTTGAAAATCACAATCTTTCATTATTAACTGACAAAAATACATTGAAAATATAAAATACATTATTTTGATTTTTTTTTCTTCTAAAATATGTATATTTTGTAACAGAGAGATTATTGAACAAATGTCATTCATTTTAAATAACATGCAGTTTTATATTTTTATTGACTGCTTGTGTGTGATATATGTTACAATATCGTGCTATTAGTGCATACACACACACATATATATATATATATATAGTTTAACATAAATACCATGTTAGTTTTTAGTTGAGAAATATTCTAATATAATCCTAAAAAGTTTTTGTCCCAAAATAGTATTAAAAAAAAATAACTAAAATAAATGTTATTAAAAAATGTAAATATACGTTTATACTTCTAAGCTTAATTGATTTAGACTTAAGGTTTAGAGATATAAAGTAAAATTTTGGATGTGAGGTTTAAAACTAAAAATAAAGATAAATATTAAAAATTTTAAAATAAAAAAAATTATTCAGTTATTTTGGTGGCAAAAACTTAAAAAAGTTATTTAAAAGAATTTCCCTTTTATTTTAATTAAGCATATTATTAAAAGAAAACAGTAAAAACTACAGTTAAAAACTTAAAAGCTAATTAAAAGCAACGTATGTTTATTATAATTTAACCAATTTCGGTTTGGGTTTAACACTATTTTATCGGTTACAGTAGTTGGTAACTCACTAAAGCATAACTGGTAACCTGATCAGTTTTGATTTTAACATATTCAGATATTTAACCGATTTAGGTTCGAGTTTAGTACTACTATTTCAAATAATGCATATCATATTCCATCATGTTTGGAGTATAGTTGGTAATGTGTCATATAATACTTTTTCGGTTTGGTACTACTCCATTACACATACTTATCTCTTAGATTTGATTCATAAAACTATGATTTAGTGAGTTAATAAAAAACAGTAATCAACATAAATTGACAAGACACTGTATGGTAGATATAGATGTAAAAAAGTGGAAAACAAATGGTGATAAAATTAGCGAAATTAAAAGGAAAATATTATTCCTTTATAAATGTGTATACCCATCTCTTCACCAGCAGAACCTCACCTTCCATTTTCGATCTTCTATGCTAGATTTGATTCAATTTTTCTTGTAGATTGAGATATTTTTCTTATTTTTGCTAAATATTTTTTATGTTTTTTATATTCCATTATATATTAACACTTGTGAGAATCTTTGTTTGTATATATGTTTATGTTAATTACTTATGTGTTTTATTCATAGATTTTGTAACTAGTTTTCTAGATATGATTTTTTCTTCGTTTGTCTCATGTTCTTTTAGACTAAAGACTTTTAGATCTTAATTATTTAAAACTATAGAATTGAAATCAAATTTCATTGTAGTCCGTAAAGTATTAATGGTATATTTAACAAAGCTCAGAACAAAAAATATGGAGATGGAGATGGAGATGGACATAGACATAGACATGGCCGTCTCAAATTATGTTTAGACTCTGTTCAAAAAATATTAATGGTATATTTAATGATTTAACGAAAAAATTATAAAAGTTAATAATCATATCTAATGTTTATTTTAAAATTATAAATTCTAATATAGTAATAAGCTCCTCCTCTATTTCCTTCGAAATCTCTATCTCGACATTTCTTATAGTCATCATATGTATGTAAGAGATGTAAAAAGAATTTTAAATAAATTATTATTTCAGTAACTTCTAAAAAAATACTCTTTAGCAGCTACTGAACTAATCTAAACTATTAAAAATGAAGTACAAATAAAAAATAACCCTTACTTTTACATAATATTTACAAGAAATGCCACTGATGTTATCTTTGCATCCAAACATCGAAACATTGATTATTAACAAGAAAAAAATAAATCTGGGCTAAGCCCATTAACAACATTTATCATTAAAACTGGAGATTTCATAAAAAAAATGTATATGTGTTTATATATATATAGAATTAAATTAGTTTTATTTTTATTCATATTCATATAAACTACCCAACTATATTTGAAGTATAAAAAAGTTGATATAATCTGAACTTATTCATTTACAATAACAAAATCATGTAACTTTCCATAACAAGTTAGTGACTAAAATACATACTAATATTTATTATAAATGGTTATATATACAAACAAATACAATGTATTATTCATTTGTATGATATATATCTAATAAGAATAACTTATGTAATTTATAAATTTAAGATTTTTAATCATCATATAATACATATACACAATTATGTCTAGGAAGGATCGAATTTTCGGGGTATTTTAGGATATACGGATTTGGATATGCATTCGTCGGATTCTTAAAATTATTATCCGGATCTGGATATTCGGGGTTAGGATATTCGTACTAAAATCCGAATACACGGGGATATCTGGACCTTTTTTTTAATTAAAATTATTATTTTAATAAAATTTAAAATTATTTAAAATTATTATTTTAATAAACTTTAAAAGCATTCAAATTCAAATTTAAAATTAAAATTTTAGTTATTTTATATAGAAGTATATATAATATACATAGATAACTATAATTAAATTTTAAATATTTAATATCCAAATCCGGATATCCAGACCTAAATTTTACTATCCGAATTCATATTTGGATCAGTCGAATCCGTAAAATCACTATTAAGATCCCCGAATATCCGGTTTTTGAAGCGGAAGGTATACCAAATCGGATAACAAATATCGAATATTAAGTTTCATTCATATATACAGTTATATCAAACAAACTACTTAAAATATTTGACATAATCAACTATATTTGAACTATAAAAAAGTTAGTAATGTCAATAATTTTTGATATAATTTGAACTTATTCATTTACAATAACAAAATCATGTAACTTTCCATAACAATTTAGTAACTAAAATACATACTAATATTTATTATAAATAGTTATATATATAAACAAATACAATGTATTATTCATTTGTACGATATATATATCTAATAAGAATAATTTATGTAATTTATAAATTTAAAATTTTTAATCACCATATAATACATACACAGTTATGTCTAAGACCAATCGAATTTCTGAGGTATTTTAGGATATACGGATTCGGATATGCATTCGTCGGATTGGTAAAATTGTTATCCAGATCTGGATATTCGAGGTTAGGATATTCAAACTAAAATCCGAATACAAGCGGATATCTCGACCTGTTTTTTAATTAAAAACTAACTATTAACCATGTACTGTCTATTTAAAATTATTATTTAAAAAAAAATTAAGAGCATTCAAATTTAAAATTAAAATATTAGTTATTTTATATAAAAGTATATATAATATACATAGATAACTATAATTAAATTTTAAATATTTAATATCCAGATCTGGATATTCAGACCTAAATTTTACTATCCGAATTCGTACTTGGATCAATCGAATCCGTAAATCACTATCAGGATCCCCGAATATCCGTTTTTTGAAGCGGATGGGATCCCAGATCGAATAACGGATATCGAATATTAAGTTTCATTCATATATACAATTATATCAAACAAATTGTTTAAAATATTTGACATTCATAAAATAACATCCGCGCGGGCGCGCGGGTCAAATACTAGTCTAATCTATTAAAAGTAAAGTACAAATAGAAAATAATCCTTGATTTTGCTTAATATTTACAAGGAATGCCACTGATATTATCCTTACTTCCAAACATCTAAGAAAATAAATAAATCTAATCTATTAAAACTAAAATACAAATAGGAAATAACTCTAGCTTTTAACTAATATTTACAAAAAAATGTCACTGATATTATCCATGCATCCAAACATCCAAACATCTAAACTTTAATTCTTAACAAGAAAAAAATAAAATTCGGCTAAGCCCATTAACAATTTTTGTCACTGAAATTGAAGAATTCATAAAAAATGTATATGTATTTTCTAAATTTTTATAATAAAAACAGAATTATACATATATATAGCATTAAATTAGTATAGTTTTTTTATATTCATATAATCTACCAACTATATTTGAAATATAAAAAAGATAGTAATGTTAATAATGTTCGATTATAATCTGAACTTATTCATTTATAATAACAAAATCATGTGACTTTCCATAGCAATTTAATGACTAAAATACGTACTAATATTTATTATAAATGGTTATATATACAAATAAATACAATGTATTATTCATTTGTACGATATATATCTAATAAGAATAACCTATGTAATTTATAAATTTAATTTTTTTTATCACCATATAATACATATACATAGTTAGGTTTTGGACGGATTATATCCAGAATATTTTATTATATACGGATTCGAATATGTATTCATTGGATTCGTAAAATTGTTATCCGGATCTAGATATTCAGGGTTAGGATATTCATACTGAAATCCAAATACACTTAGATATCCAGACCTATTTTTTCATTTAAAATATATCAAAAACTAAATATTAACCATCTATTTACTTAAAATTATTATCTAAAAAATACTTAAAATCATTAAATTTTAGTTATTTTATATAAAAGTATGTATAATATACATAGATACCTATAACTATAACTAAATTATAAATATTTAATATCTGCATTCGGACATCTAGACCTAAAATTTTACTATCCGAATTTGTACGTGAATCAGTCGAATCCGTAAAATCACTATTATGATCCTCGAATATCCGTTTTTCGAAGCAGATGGGATCCCGGATCGGATAATGGATATCGATTCCAGTCATAAATATAGTTATATCAAATAAATTACTTAAAATATTTGACATTTATAAAAATAACACCCGCGCGGGCGCGCGGATCAAAGTCTAGTAATTTATTTAAAATTCGTTATACATCTCTTATATACACGTACGACGACAATAAGAAACGTCGAGATAGAGATCTCGGTAGAGATGGAGGAGGAGGTTGCGCATTTCAACTCTAGAGACGAACATCAACCTTACAAGAGGCTCATTGCTAAGGTGATTAGTAGTCATTGCTTAAGTCTGAAACAAAGAAGAAATTGAAATGTTGTGAGCTGTTATGTTATTTTCTATTTCTTGTCAGGTAGTTCTGGATAAGAATCAGCCAAAGATACAAACCGTTGTGAATAAGATTGATCATATTCACAATGACTTCAGAACAATGCAGCTAGAGGTTTTAGCCGGAAACCATTCCCTGATGACTATGGTTGTTGAAAATGAACTGCGCTTTCGCGTTGATTTAGCTAGAGTGTATGTACTTCTCTTTCTCTTTAATGAACCTCTCTTAATACCAATATATGTTTGGTTTCAAATTACTTTGTTGTTACTGAACAGGTGATGTTTTCGCTGGAGTGGGTCCAATCGCACTTGCTGCAGCAAGAATAGTAAAACGTGTATACGCCAATGATCTGAACCCTCATGCAGTAGAATTCATGGAGCAAAATAGTGTTGTCAATAAGCTTGAGAAGAGAATCGAGGTTAGTACAAACTCCAAGCACTTTGTTCCATACTTTTAAACCATTTCTACATTTCTGAGTCTTCTATCTTTGTCTAGCTAGGTCTTTAACGTGGATGGAAGAAGATTCATAAAGGCTATGTTTTCAAGCGATAAGGGTCAAAAAGTCACCCAAGTAGTCATGAATCTACCTAAAGATGCTTCTTGTAAGTTCCAACAAAATCTCCACCACTATCTAGGAGCTTCATTCACATACTACCCCTGTCAATTTTTTCCCCATATATACATTGCATAAACTCACTTGGTTCTCTTGTATTTCTCAAGCTAAACGAACGCAGCATAAGTGAATGCATGAGCGAGTTTTTTACTTGTTTCACAAATTTGAGTCAATAAGCAACCAAATTTCAATTAATTTTCTTAAAATGGAGTTAAAAGTTATTTGATGAAGGAAAAAACGAGCAACTCGATTCACATTTCTTATTTATGAGTCCAGATTTAATTAATTTTGACTTCAGTTGGAATGATGAGTTCCATTCGAAATTTCCTTGGTTTATTGTTTTTTTTTTCATTAATGAACAATTAGCTTCCAAAAGGAGGAAAACCACATATGTTTTGTCCCTTCTTCTTCCCTTCACTCATTTTGGTCCTCTAATCTTGCTTGTGCTTTTGTTCAATCATATCCACTCACATTTTGTTTTCTTTACAACATCCCAAATTAGCAGTGAAGATATTTTCTTTTTCTAAATATTCTTGAACTAAGGTTATTTTTAGTTTAGGCCCTATTACTTTAAATAACATACGGTTTTATAATTTCATATGTTACAATATGGTACTATTATTAGTCCATATAAACATGTTAGCTTTTTATTGTCACTAAACGTATTATAAAAAGAAAACAGTAAAAGATAAAGTAAGCTATTTAAAAGCAACATCATGTTATGCTTGTAAACACATGCTATGCGGATTAGTATGACAAGTTACCAACACTGATGCTTTTGCATAGGAGATCAGATGGGTTCAGCTTAATGTGTACTAAACCCTTGTATAGTCACACTCTATTATATAGCTTAATACGTATAACTAAAAAGTTAATTCTAAAAAAAAATATTCCCACCCTAATGTAGAGAAGAAAATTCAAAAAATTTGTGCTGGGACCAAATAAGAATACCCTTTTTACCAATTCAAATACAATGATCAGTTAATGATTATAGCTAATGACATTCTCATATTTGAAATCGATTGCATGGTTTATTTTGACCACATATCACCGTACCATGCAAATCCATGTGGTTGAGAATCCACCCGACCAGCCAAGAAAACCAAAACAAACTTCTTGGAAGTTCCAACTAAATCTCCACCACTATCTAGGAGCTCATTCACACTCCACCCTGTCAATTTTTTTTCCATATATACATTGCATAACCTCACTTGTTCTCTTATATTTCTCAAGTTAAATAATCACTTTTTGAAAAAAAAAAGAGAGTAAAAGGATGTTAGAAGGGAAAGCAGTGATGGGTGAAACAGATATGAAGCAACCAATGAAGGAAGATGCTCTTTGTTTGGCCGCCAAAGCCCTTGATTGCTTTGATGTCACCGAACCCACTCAAATCGCCCGTTTCATCAAGAAGGTTCATAAATAATTTTTTTTTTGTACATGGTATAGAAAAATGTATAAATATTAACTAAAAACCTATGATAATCTTAGTGTTATAAATCACAAATTCTACCAGTAGATTTATGATATTCAGATCTTTGTTATATATATTGTCAAAATTTTCAGGAATTTGATAGAAAATATGGATTGGGGTGGCAGTGTATTGCGGGGACGCATTTCGGATCGTTCTTGACTCATTGTAGTGGCTGCTTCATCCATTTCTCCGTTGGCAACCTTACCATTTTACTCTTCAAGGGATCAGCTGGTGAAGTAGAGTCAGGACCAACCGTGTAACCAGTTCATGACATATATTGTGATAATAATCAAGTCTCTATTTGGATCTATGTACTGTTAAATCAAAAGGCATTCTAGCATTTTTTTACAGCCATTTCAATCGTTTCTCCGGTGTGTACTTAACATTCTTTTTTGTTTGTTTTGGAGTCAGAAAGAAAAGAAAAAAAATGTTGCAACTAGTCTTTGCATTGTGATATTGATATTGTAAGTTTTTCAATAAGTTTAAAAGAGTATACCATTTTATATCTGATTGTGATTACTTGCAGAGAAATTATATAATCTAAAAGCAAATAGAAAACAAATGGAGACTTTATTTAATGTAACAGCATAAAACCCAAAACTTAGCTAAGGAAGGTGCATTTCAACAAGTTTTGTAACCATTTCCACACATAGCTTAAGAATTCTACTCAAGGCTGATTCTGTAAGAACATTCACATTGTGCAAAGAAGTTTTTAAAAGGACGAGGTAGTCTTAATTAAGGTGTTAGATAATTGCTTCGTTGTTTAAGATCCACAACATTAGATGTAAAATGATCCTCCACCTTCAAATTTTGCTTAGTTTTTTCACTACCCTCCTAAAACTAATATGAATTTCAGTTCATGAGATTATGAGAAGAAGATCTAACTTTAAAAGCTTTTCTTGCACCACCAATTCCGATGACGACCACCGTTTAACCTGAGCCTTGCCTTTGTCCCTCGTAGTCTCGCTTTGTAATCTTTCTTCCACTTGTCAAATCTTAACTTGAGTCTATTTAGTTCTTCTTCTGCATGCTGCTTATTGATTGCAGTCGACTCTCGTTCCAGTTCTGTTTCCACATAACGCTTCACATCTTCATCAAATACGACTCTACGTTGATCATCTTCTACATATATATCCTTAACATCATTCAAGCTACCACCCTTGAGCTCTTTTGTAGTAGGAGTTCCAGGGGACATTGTACCCTCTGAGCTATTACCGTGACTTGCAGCCATAATATTACATGCAGCTTCCAGACTCATCTGCAAAGGGGCATGCATATTCCAATTTGAAGATTATAAACATAATGCGTGATGGGTATGGTATAATAACACTCTTTAGTCACGTCACCTGCATGGACGAGATATGTTTTTGCCATGTTTCCTCCATTGACTTCATTCTAGTTTCTTGCTCTAACCATCTTTCCTCAAATCGTTGCAACTCCTCCTTCAATGCAGTGTTTTCATCTTCCTTCCGCATTATAGCTGTTTCAACTTTCTGAACACGGCTCTGCAGATCAGCAAAAGCACATGTTTGGACTTGAAACTTCTCTAAAGGAAAGTCCTAAACAAGAAAGGTAATAAAGTGTTCAGCAGTGGATAGATAACTTAGTAATAGTAACATAAATAAGGCAAAAATATTACCTTGTCTTGTGAAACCTTCCTCCTCGACTTTCTTCTCGGTTTTTTCTTCTCATTGTGTGATTGTTTCTTCAGTTGCACACTGTTTTTTAACTGCTTACGAACAAACCATCCTCGTACCACTACATAAAAGGGTGAATAGATTTAAAATCTAATCCAAGATTGGAAACCGCAAGTTCTTTATATTTTTTTTACCAGATTGCAAGTGTATGACTGCATCAAGCTCTTTAGTTACTGCTGAGGAAACAGTAGCCGGTGGTGTCTTCACAACAATGTAGTTCTTCCTGGCATTTTCACCGCGGATATCTGTAGCAACAGAACAAGTTAATTAGCCAATAAATCAAAGAGAAGAAGATTAAGCATATATAAAGTTAACATGAGGCATATGTCAAATGATTACAAGATTGTAGTATCAATGATGCCTTCTTCATATTGTGGAAGTATTCACGAGACTTATAACCACGATATTGCTTTTGTAATCCAATTACACCATGCAGAACATAGTCTCTTCTTTCCTCAAGTAGGCCAATCTATTAAATATAAAGATTAAAGTGTTACTATTGTAGATAGATCATCAAACTTAATCAACATAACATCTCCAGGTAATAAGAACTTACTTGCCCGGTTCGAAGGTATATTTTTCTGTATCCAACTTGATACATTTCAGGAGGAAGATTGAACTGCTTCATAATAGCATCTGATGTGCTAAGTGGATCCTGGGAGGTTCTTGTGTCTAGTAAGAATCCATATCTAACTCATGCACAAGTTAACAAAGACAAAAAAAGCTTAGGAATACATGTAACAAGAGATCTATCAACAAAGCGCATCTGTGAAAGTAGAGAGACCACACCTAGCTGCAAGATCCTGATGTGTCATCCGAGTATGATACCCTGATCTTGATATTCTAACAATCTCCAAAACGCCACAACATCTTAGCTGTTGTAGAACATGAGTCTCTTCGTAAACTCCAGGAAGCTGAGTTGAGTTTGGCTTTATGCATCGGATAAAGTGAGGTGTGGTGTCTTCTAACTTGTTCATCAGCTTGAAAAGTTGGCTCTGTAAGCAGAAAAATTGAGTTGAATGTAAGAAAATGAAGGTTTCAACCAAAATATACAACTGCAAAACTCAAGCCAATGTTACCTTAAACTTTGTAATCACACTTTGATTCATGGATTCCGACAAGGTTGCTGGCTTTAGAGACATGTCACGCATCTTAGAAGAGAACAGGTTCAGTAATTGACAGTTGCATGATGACAAAAGTTGGATAAGATCAACATGCAGTGGATCTCTGTTCTTTTCCAGGAAGCCATTTGTATCATAGAGAACCTATTAAACACCATAATGTAAATAAACTCTCATAAGTACTCAAGAAGCAACATGCAGCGTTAAGTTGTTTGATTTGGGTTATCAACTAACCTCTCCCGCATAATGACTAACTCTGAAGCCACGACCTCTTCTTTCTCCCCTGAAACAAGAGTTAGCCTTCAAATGATGCTGCAGCTTGTTGGCAAACGTTGTATCAGTTGCCTTTGGAAAATTTGATTCCTCATCTAGTAGTGATACCAAACCAATGGGTTTCTGCACTAGCAATCATATGTGCAAAGATGATATTTAAAAAAATAAATAAACAAGAGTTAGTACCAAATCTAAAGATGGCACGCTAGAAATTACCTTCTCAATCAGATCTAGACACTCTTGGTTGTCTTTGAACTCGACCTTAGTCCAATCAATTCCATCCCCTTCATATTCCTGAACAGTGAAGATTCAACTGATAAGTTTAGCTGAGCCAGAAGCATAACATAAAAACACATCTACATATAGTTTAGGCATCAAAGAGAAGAATCTCACCTCTTGTTCAAGTTTAAATAGATGTCGGTTGAAATGTTGTTGCAGTCTTTCATTTGCATAGTTTATGCAAAATTGTTCAAAGCTATTATTCTAAAACCAAGGAGGCTTCATCATTACACAGTCAAAAGAAAATTAAAGCCTAACAAATTTGACATTTAAGGTTACGAACCTTAAATGACTCAAACCCATATATGTCAAGGATACTAATAGATCTTCCTGTCCTTGATTTACCAACTTCAAGTGAAGTGTTTATTTGCTCAACAAGCCAGTTGAAAAGGCTTGCATATATGATTTTTGCTAGTGAATCCCTCATATCAGTCGCCTGCATATATGGAAAACCAATTTGACATTTAAAAGTATAGAACTAACAACTGTTTTTTTTTTCTGATACGTGGCGACTAAACAAACCTGTCGCAGTGTCAATCTTTTAGCAATGCAATCTTTACCAGCTTGGAGCTTGCATGTAGACAAAACCACCATAAGCTCTTTTGAGTCGCATCCCATTAACATAGCTACGTTAGCCAGAGCTGTGATAAACAAGAGAAAAAGTAATAAGCATCATTAGTCCAGTAATTCAACATATAGATAGATGGCATGAAAATGTATTCTACCTTCATCTGCTACCACGTCCACATGGTTTTCATTGTCAATCACTTCAAAAGATACATTCCCTAACCATAAAACAGCTGCAAGAAGTGCAAATGCACGTTCTTGATATTCTTGAGGAATCTGAACAATGTTGAAAGCTTCCTACAATAACAAAACAATCTCTGATGAAATTACAAAATTTTACCATTTACTACAATGGAAACAGAAAGAGTTACCATTAGTTTATGAAATTTCTGAGCATCATCGATGCGATCAATTGTTAAGCAGTTGCTCTGGTTCAAATAATTGTATTCACTTGCTGCTTTAAGCTTCAGCCTCTCTGCCAATAAAATCATATAAGGATTGGTCTATCAACTTCTAGCTTCTCAGCCATGAGCAAGTAAAGTATTGTATGTGTCAATGTTACCTTTAAGAATTGGTGAAGCACCTGCACACAATTCATAAAAGATATGGTAGGATCTCTCGCCATTGGACAGCTGAACTACTCTTGACTGATCCAAAGAGACTACTTATTAGTCCTAACATGTGGAATCAAAACTTCTCAACAACAAAAAAAAATTACCTTTTCTAACAGAACTGTGGTCATTCAGCACCAGTAGTCACAACAAAAATAGATGTGAGCTCAATATTCAAGAAAATATAACAAAGAATCAGACAAATGTTTAGTTCCTTACTCACAAGTTTCAAGTTTGGCTCCACATATCTTTCCTTTTGCATTAAAATGAATCTCCATCAGTTTCCCCTGCATCAATTCAGATCCACTTATTGATTTACAGAATGTGAATTACACTTATTGGCTGACATGAAAATATAAAAATTTAAAAGAAGAGGAATGATTCCATACAAATCGGCTAGAATTATCATTTCTTGATGTTTTAGCATTCCCAAAAGCTTCAAGTATACAGTTAGTCTTTAAAATTTCATTATCCACACCAAAGTTGCCTCCACCAAGAGCTTCCAAGTACTGCATTGCATATTTTGCTGTCTCAGTTTTCCCAGCTCCACTTTCTCCACTATGGAATGATTACTATCAGTTAATTTTTTTATATCAATATCTGAAAAGAAAAAAATCATTCAGCCTCGTCTTACCTTATGATGATAGATTGGTTCTTCTCCTCTACAAAAAAAAGTAAAAGTCAAAATGTAAAAACACAAGACAATTAACTATTTTCAACACCTTGGAAAAGAACTAGATTTTACAGCTTATGCTCACCTCTCCTCATCTCATCATAAGCTGCATCAGCCACTGCATAAACATGAGGAGCAACCAAAGCCTTCTTCTGATAGGCTGATCGAATATCGTTACTGTAAATTGGGACTTTCTTAAAAGGATTCACTGCTATCAAAACTGGTCCTGCTTTACTCTATAATAAAAAGAAACTGTGTTAAAAATGAAGAATAAAGCTAAAAATGACGAATAATCAAAGCAAAATCAGATAGAAAACTTACATAAATCAAATCTTGGGAGTATCTGACTCTGAGGTTGTAAAGAACAGAGGGTTCATTCAAGTAACTAAGCTGTATAAGGTCTTCAACTCCCTCCAAAATATCTGGGTTTGCAGGGAGAATCTCTTTCACTGATACTTCCACAACCTTTAAAGATAAAATAGAATTACAAATAATCCATATTATATGAATTTAAAAAAAAAATCAAAAAAAAAAAGAGAACTTACTTCCGTGTTGGATAAGACAACAGAAGCCGCATCACCGGACGTAGATTGTATCTTCCCCAACTGCCACTGCCCATTAGGACATCGACACCAAACACAAAGTTTCTGTAATAATCAAAAACAAAGAAGCGGTTTTAAAACCCACGTGCCAAAAACACATGTTTATGTATTCAATATCATCAGAGAAACTTGCAAAAGAAGTAATCTTAACCTTGGTGATGAAATACTCAACGTTATTAACCCATTCCGGCTCTGAGATCTGCTCAGCTCTCCAATCCTCCTTCTCTTTGGTCTCTCTCTCCGGAGAAATCGTATCACGGAGGCTCGTCGGAAGCGATTGACGATTCGATGGCATTTGTGATGTACGTCGAGAGGGGAGGGACGGAGACTTATCCTTCAACCTCTCGCATTCATCGTGTTGGCTAAGATATTCCGTCGTCTCCTCCGGTGTGGTTTTCATCGTTGGAGACGGCGGTATAGTCATTCGTTTCCCACAGAGTTCACCGGTACATCGGAATCTGAAAACTATATAACGAAGAATCTCTTAAACATTTCAGAAACAGGGAAAAAAAAACTATGAACAGAAAAAATATAATAACAAAACCTTTTACGTAAACAAAAAAAACTGAACCTTTTGGCCAACGAGAAGAAAAATATTAGAGAGAGGGAGAAGGAGGAGAGAGAGCGATTCCAGAGAGAGAATTTGAAAAACCAACGAGGCGCAACGATGAAGAAATAGATTTTTTTTTCCTAATCATCGAATGGGCTTTAAACAGGCCCAATAAAGGGACCCGAATTTAAGTAAACAGACCCGCCCCAACAATATAGGTTTAAGTAATCTCAAATTCGATTTGTTCCGTCTTTTTGCTTCGTCTCGGCTGCCCTAGCGGAGAAGCCAAAATCGACGCCATGACGAAGAGCAGGAACAAGAAGAAGAGAGACGACGCCGTTTCCATGGACGTTTCCGAAACTAAGAGCGTCGTCTCTGAATCTGCTCCCCAGGGTAAAAAAAAAGTCGCGTCTCTGCTTATTATTACTCGTTTCTTCGACTTCTCCAGATTTTCAGATGTTTAATTTTTCAATCTTCATTCTTTGATTTCGTTAGCTATGGATACTTCAGAGACTGGAGACGCCACTCGTACTCGTAACCTGTAAGCTCAAGTTTCATTAGCTCTTTAACTTGGATCGAACATATCATTTAATTTCTGGTTTTGCTAGTTAGATTAGATTTATATAAATCTTTGTTTGTGTTTCTCTTGGCTATAAGTTTCTATTGTGAAACTGCTCTGTTCTGGTCTTTTGAATCATTGAAATCATATGACTCTGATGCTTACAAGCTCAAGTTACCACACTAGTTCATCATCTAGAAGATAACAGTTATGCAAGCTGTTGAATGAAACAAGTTTTGCCAAGTTACATTATCATTTGTTACGTTCCTTTAGTGTAACGTACCAAGACATGAAACAATCAAATCTTACATGCTGGTTTTGTGTTTGATTGTTTTATTTTGACCTCCTCGCTCCTTGCAGCCCTTTCGTTTAATCCTGATGATTATTGTTTGTTTTCTATAGGACAAGCGCGAAGAAAGGAAAGCCAATGAAGAGAACGAAGAATGCAAGGAAGGTGAAAGCTGTGGCTAAAGCTATAGCCTTGAACGACAAGTATGAAGAGAAAGCTTCCAAGAACGTTACCAAGAAACAAAGAACTCTTTCGGCCAAGAAATTGTATGAATGATTAAAACTTAAAAGTCTACTAACAAAGCGAAAAGATTGAAAAGTTTTGAAGGTTGGGTAGTCTATTTCTTTTGGTCTTGTTGACGATTATGGTTTTCTTAGCAAAAAGAGTTTCTACAAGTTTGTACTTCTTCAGTTACAGAACATTTTTAATGTTTATGGATTTATTATAAATGGGAATGTTCGTAAACAAGCGGCTACTACTTTAAACATCAAACAAAGATCAAAATGTAACAACAATGTCAAGGACATATATATGTATATGTTCTGTATTACTTCTATATCAAACAACGAGCTCTTTGCACAAGTTTGTGTTTATCTCTAGTCTACTGGAAACTAGGTGCTATAACTTCTTGGTCGCATTTTCAGTCTGCATCTGTTACTTCAGCTTCTATGTCTACGACTGCTGTTGACAAACCCTTCCCTGCAAAATCAAAACACCTCTTCTCACCATCAGATCCACAAGCGTGTGCTAAGGCTTTTCAGCTACACGTTTGCACATAAGTAAAGCAGATCCTTAACAAACTTGTCCTGCACAACTGCATTTTCCAAGCAAACAAAAGAATACAATGCCAATGCTTGGAAAAAAAAGAGATGTGCTTCTAATAAATCGAAAAGTAAAGGATTCATCTTTTAACCTGAGAATGGCTGAGTTCAGAAAGGGCAAAGCTGCAATGACCTAGAGTGATTCCACTGTTCAGTCAGCAGAGAACAACAAAAACAACAGAGGGATTGATTCTTGTCATATCCTTACTTAAGTATCTCAAATTAGTTTCCAAGCGTAAAGAGAGATGAAAGAAATAGCTAAGTAGTAACAGAAACTTGAATTACTCAAAACACAAGTGCTAGAGCTAACTTAAACGCAACACTAGCATTCATGTTAATGATGGCCTAGACTTTGATTTAAGACAAGAAGACTTACACTGCTCTGGACAATATCTCGCTGTGCCCACCATAGAAACGCTGCAAACCCCACAACTGGAACAATCAGCTGCAGATTGTAAAAATTTCAATCAACCAAAAGGGCAATCAGAGAACTAGAGAGAGAGATAGATGGAGAGAATCATTACCCCAGACGGATACAATAGCCTCCTAAACCCAACAAAGCTTAGAGAGATAAGTCAGCCCAATAGCAAGGTTTCCGAGGATTCTCGCGTTCCCGACATTAAACCCAAAATTCTTGTTACAGCTGACCTTAACCACCCGCATTTTCCAGTTAAGAGCTTTCACGTTTGCTAGCAATCCAGTTTCTCCCAGACCCGTCACTCGCGTCTCTGTCTATGCTCAAAGCTCAATCAAGCGAGCTCTCAGTTCCAGCTTGTTTCCGAGCAGAGTCCTTTCGCTTGTAGTGTGTTCATTGTTGAAACAATCGTGTATGGAGCAGTTACAAAGGATCATCTGAAGGATCGTAAGCCATCGTTTAAACTTTTTGTTCATACCTTTGACGATGATACCATAAATATTTCAAGTCAACTAAGGTATGGTAACATGTTTTAACACAATGCGGGGTTAGCTCAGTTGGGAGAGCGTCAGACTGAAGATCTGAAGGTCGCGTGTTCGATTAACGCTCACCGCAAATTTATTTTTTTATTTTATATTTATTGAAAACGCACCGTTTTTGGACATGCATGTATCTTTACATCTCTCCTGTGAGAAAGAATTCAAAAGAGCCCATTAACGTATTGTGGGCTATAACATTTGCGCTCCCCCCCCCCATTAAATTAGATCAAAAATAATCTCAAGGCTTTCGCTTATCCTAAGCCTAACTAACTGAATCAGTTAAGGCCCATTCCAATTCCCTATTTATTTACATAATTGCCACCCAACCCTCTCAAGGAATTGTTGTTTTACTTTTTTTTTTTTTACCGCGTATGGATCTCACCAGACCAATAATAACATTAATCTCTTTTATTGCCTAAAACTCGTATATTTGATCCGAAAGTCCGAACCCGCTCGAACTGTACCCGAAACTCTGAGTCAACTCGCTCAAGTTCTGCTGCTGATTACTGCATCCGCTCTCCGCCTCACCTTCCGCCGCTCGCAACACTTCGTAACTCGATACTCCGTTGCTCACAGCTAGCTCCGGTATAGGGTTAAGACCTGCTAAGCTAGCCCAATCGAAATTCCCGTTTAGAATCGTCCTTAGCGAATTCATCCGAGGAAGACCAAAAGACCCATCTTTCATCTCCGGGAACGAATCAAGAACGTCGTCGAACTGAGACGAAGAAGACGACGGCGACCCGTTTGTGCTGTTGTCTTCAAGGCAAGCTTGTACCGGAGAAACAACAGCTTGTCTCTGAGATCCAGATGTTTTCTTGTAGATTCGACACAACACCCAATCATCCAACTGTAAGAACACGAGTTTTAGCAATTCGATTTATGTTTTTACAAATTTTAGTCATCGTGTGTTGTTGTTATGTTACCTTAGAGCTTCCATGGCTACGAGAATGCTCGGTGAGTCGATACTCGTGCATAATCCAGTTTGTTTTCGTGCCTTTTGGAGCTTTTCCGGCGTAGAAAACCAGAGCTTTTTTAATCCCGACACGGTGACCATCCGACATGATGACTTTGTCGGTACCCGTTGCCTTCCAATAACCCGACCCGGCTACTCTATTGGGTCTTGACCCGTTTGGATATTTCCGATCTCTCGGGCTAAAGAAGTACCATTCCTTCTCCCCAAACAAAGCCTTACCTGCGCGGGCAAACACGCACCACAAAAGATAAGCAACTTTACAATAATAGACTCTTAATTTTAACTTTTTCTCAAAATTAAACCCAAAATTACAATTGTTACTAATAACACCCTAGTAAAATTTAATTGTTGCTTACTTGGCAAATCCCAAGGATCGAACTTGTAGAGATCGATGTCTCCAATGATCTGGAGAGAGAAATGATAGCCTGCAACTTTCCGACAGAGATACTGAACGAGAAGCTCTTCATCTGTCGGGTAAAAACGAAAACCCGGAGGTAAGCTCAATTGGGCTAACGGATCCTTCTCTCTAACACCCATTCTCTTCTCTACTTCGATACTTCAGCAGACCAAAATAATACGAGTATGTTTATGTTCGTTGATCTCTTTTGGACAACCATGCAAGTAGCTGCGTTATATATAGGCTGTAAAAAGGCAAAGGCTCTTGGAGGATAAGTACGGTCGTCCTTGTCTTGTGGACCATTTGGACCATTTGGACCATTGACATACTGCCACGTACATTAAACAGCCGACCTTGTCACTGAGCTGTACATTTTTTCTAGCGAGATAAATGTGCGGAATATTTTCTTTATGTGTATGTTTTTACAATGAGAAAACATTTTCGTAGTAATTTATTTTATCTTGGGTCATTCGTGACCAGAGGGTGTCTACCATGTTATGAAAAAGTCATTTGTCTTAGGGTCCCTAAGATAAAATATAATTTTAGGACCTTTTATTTTGGTGAAACTGAAGTTGAAATTTGGTTTTTGAGTTTTTACTCTCGATTTTAAAACCAACTTCCAACTTTAATATTTTTTGTTTTTTTAATAGATTTTATTGACACTATATGAATAAATATTTTTAATTTTACTTTAAGCCCGTAAAGTTTTGGCACGGCACTGTTTCGTGACATAGAGAAACTTTTAAAACATACTTTTAAGTTTTAACTAGTTAATAGTAACTTCACTAAAGCTTTTACAGTTTATTTTCTCTCCATTTCATATTAAATGTTGTTGTATAGAAAAAAAATTGTTATAAAATAGTTGTTGTTTTCGGTTTTTAATACAAATTTATGAACTTTATTCTATAATTTACTTTTTATTAATTAAAATTTGGTTAGTTATATATATAATTGTATTTTTATTTAGAAAATATATAAAATTAATTGTTTGATAAATTTGTGTGCATTAGTATAAAAGAGAAGGAATATATGTTAATGCCGTTCGGGTTCATGAACCGTCAGGAATAGAGAAAATAAATCGTAAATGTGTACAAGCCAGTTGTCCCTAATCTTCTAGAATTCTGAAAAGCCTAACAACGATGTGTATCTCTATCAGAATTCTCCAAATAATAGTTCGATTTATCTTTTTCATGAAGCACTCACTACGTTGCAGTCAGAAAAAAAGAAAGAAAGAAAGAAGCACTAACTATTCGACAGATAAATGTATTGAGCAGGCTTTAGACATGCGTGGAAGGCAATGTCCTGCTGCGTGTGAATTGTACACGTATTGGGAGAGTTAGGCAAGCCATGAATGAAAGAGTCAAAGTAAACAAAAATTAATAAAAAATAATACCATAAAAGGACAGAAAATGTTGAACAAGTGTACAAACTACAAAAATCTTACTATAAAAATAGAAAGGCTACGTTAATCTGAGACACGTATCTAGGATTAAAGAGAGAAGATTATTATTTTAATAAAATCATTGAAATATAATGACCGAATATCGTTTTCTAATTATACAATTGAGACTGTCTAATACTTTTGATATTTCATTTTTATGTGTCATTTTAACATTTTCTACTAAATACAAAAAAAATATCATTTAAAATTTTAATATAACTTTCAATTTAATATTAATTACGAAGGTATTAATTTTATAAATAATTAGATTTATTTAAAATACTATTAGTAGAATATGTGTAATTAATAATTTATTATTTTCTTAATATGTGTAAAAAATGTTAAAATGACATTCTTTATAAAACGGAGGGAGTAAATGCAAACGATAGTGAATTTTTACTATTAAATTTACATCCAATTTTGTTAATTCAATTGTTGTTTCGTTATTAAAATTTTATTCATTGTTAAATATTGTTGCAACTTCAAAACATGATGCTATTTTTAATAAGGGCAAATTTCTTTTAGAAAATATCAAAAGAAAAAAGATCAAAACAACATATAAAAAATATGATCAAAATAGGTTTCATTGAATATGTAAACGACAAATATACTTTTACTTTATAAATATATAAAATAAATTAATGCTAAAAAAATTGGAAATTTTGATTTTTTATTTTCAGTTTTTTCAAAATTTCGTCATATTTTTCAAAACATATATACTAGGATAATTCTCTCTTCTATTTCTATATTTAAATAAAAAGTATTTAGGTTTTCTTTCACTCAAGAAATACTATAAATGGCCTCAGAAGTTGACAAGTGAAAACAATAGACCATACTGGATAGTTCACAAGACTTTAAATAATAATTTTGATTTTTTTATTATTCCTCTTGGTGTTTCTTTTCTCTTTTTAATTATTTTCCTTGCATTTCATTTTCAATTGCTTTTGAATTATAGATTTAGTGAACGTGGAGAATTCTTGTTCACAGAAAGGACATGCTCTCCCCCATCTGTTTTATAAGAAAATAATTTTTAATATTACCGAAGATACGACAAGTTTGGTTCAACGATTTACATAACTGCAAAATGTGTTGATTACATAATATTCTTGTGATCTTGACAAAAAGTCAATATATATATGGCTTTGGAGGCAATGAGTTGAGAAAAAACTCAGTGATATGGCTTTGGGGGTAATGAGGAAAACAACCTCCACACAAACCTTGAAATTGCCGTTGGCTGGCTCTAGTCCCGCCTTGAAGCACTCCAAAGTGTTTCAGCGAGCAAGCATAAAACATAGCTCACAAAACACTATAAAGGATGAAATTGCACGGAAAATCTAACACAATAAAAATCTAAAGATCCATAAAAGGTCATGACCAAAATAGTCCACAAGTATGACAAAATAACTTTCATTAATAGAACAGGATTAAATATTCTTAATAAATAATATATTTAATATTAAAAAAATCTAATTTCTTTATTTAGAATATCATTATTTTAAATTTTATACTCTAAATCATAAAATCTAGATCCTAAACTTTATTTTTCAAACTCTAAACCCTACTCCCCCCCCCTCCAAAAAAATAATAATAATAATTAAATACTTATTCTAAACCAATTAACTATGAATATATATATGAATATATATATATATATATATATGTGTGTGTGTGTGTTTAAACTTTTTAATGAAAGTTATTTTGATCACTGTTTTAGTGCTATTTTGTGATAAAGGTTTTTAAAAATATTTATATAAAAACTAATCTATAAGTTACATAAATATTATTATTACTTGAACTGTTCGTATATCTTTTGTATTGGTAGATTTATTTAATTTTTTAAGC
Source organism: Moricandia moricandioides (assembly GCA_905132885.1). Lineage (NCBI taxonomy): Eukaryota > Viridiplantae > Streptophyta > Magnoliopsida > Brassicales > Brassicaceae > Moricandia > Moricandia moricandioides. The sequence continues at coordinate 60,381 of CAJHQQ010000714.1, forward strand.
ATAACATCATTTTAAAATTAATAAAACTTTAAAATTATGGTGTAGAACAATTAATTCCACATAAATAATAATTCGTCTATTAATTAAAAATTTTATACGTTAGTAAAAAAAATTAATTCATAGTATTAATTATTTATTAAAGGTTTTACTGTATATGGATGTATCTAATAAATAGTGAGTTCTACACGCATATTCATATATATATTTCCCGTCTCTAAAGTATGATTTTCTTTGTGAAGTTACATGTTTGTTGAAGCTTTAAAGGAGATAAGGTTAGGTAACACGAATGTTTATCTAAAAGAAAATCAAAAAGGCATGATGCTTTCTAAATGTATCGCCTATGCCTTATATATGGACTCTGCATGTTTACATAATTATTTCAAGACCACTTGTAATATATGCAGAATCTGTTCTGTATATGATATGTTGGTGACCATTCTTTTCTGAATTTTAGGCAATCTCCAACTCATCTTTTCATTCACCTTTATAATAATATTTAAAGATAAAAATACTTCATTTCATCTATATTTTTTTCAAATATTTCCCTTCTTCTTCTTATTTTTTTTTTGTTAAACAAGAGAGATGTCTTGAAATCTGAATAATCATGCTTTTGTGGATCGATACATCGACGACGTACAAGCATGATTGCTCTATGTGAGAATTGAATGTCTATGATGTTTGGCCACACCTACAGAACCGGTCCTATGAATGTGAAAGCTAGAAGAAATGGAAAAAAAATTGGCCGCATTTTAGTGAAAAAAATAAGGTTGAGATGCTCTAGTAATTCTTTGAACCTGGGTTGGTGTTGCACAATTCCTACTACAATAACTCTACCAGTAGACCAAAAGAGAAATCATAAATTTGTGGCCCAAATTTAATTATTAAACAATTGGCTGGAAACATGAGTTTATATCAATTGATTCAATTCTCACAAGGGCCAGCACTACACACGTGGAGTAGGAATCTCACACTAAAAATTGATCCGTAACTTAGACCAAAAAAACAACTACTTATCCAGTGGAAATCACTATACCATCACTAACATAGTTCTCTTCTTTTGTTTCCATAATACAAAGCTAAGCTTGCCGAATTTTTAGGTTTTCTTTCTTAATTATACGGCAACTAATTTAAATTGAACATTATTTATGTAACCCCAATTACTGATGAGACTGTCTCAAATACTGGGTTAATGATACTGTTTGAAGTCCATAGCTGGTATGTTTAATTACTATGCACCACAAAATGCATCAGCTAGCATTTGGAATTTAGAAAACGCGTAAGGTAAGATACCTTTACATTTCGAACAATTACAACGTGTAAAATGCGTTGGACTTGGTACGCATAACACGAATAAGCAAACATTAAATTGGCTTTGAACTTTCCTTTTAAACACACAAAGAAAATGGTCTTCTTCACATTAGATTCTGATATAACTCCCTTTATTTAGATCTGACTTATCAGAGAGGACCACTTGAGCAGGACCAAATTAATTACACAAAACATAAGATCAAAAGAGTCCAAAGAATTTTGGAACATAATTCATCATATATATCATCACAAATAGATTATTCTAAAGATTCTAACCAAAGAAACAATAATGCAATAAGAACTTATTGGTGTTATACATTCGATCTTACTCAAAAAGTACTAAAAAGCAGAGATAGCTAAGTATTAGCCGGCCTTGGTCTTACCAATTCTCATCAAAGCAATATAGGCAACAACTCTATATCCAACAAGCATCACAGCCAAAGCAAAGGAAGAGGCCAATCCACTATTTAACCCTATAAGCTTAATACCTTCAAAATCACCAACATGACACTTCGAATTCCCATTTTCACCACAAGGATACCACTCATTCTCCGTGTACTGACCCAATATCAGTAGCTTATAGGTATAGTAACTTATTGACACGTATTTAATCCAAGCGATGAACACTGGGACATGTCGAACGTAGTATCCTCCTGCTAACAAAAAGGTGAGCATTATAACTGACCCGAGTGTCGTGGCTGTCTTCTGGTCCATCACTAGGGCACCTAGGGCTAGTCCTAGCCCACCAGATACAAGGACGTGGACGAGGAGGATAAGAAGTGTCAGAAAGAAGTTTACCGGTTTAGGGTTTAAACCAGCCATCCAATATGTGATTATGAGAAAAATGGTTGGTAGAATAAGCTCCATTGGGAGATCCCCGACAATTCGGGACATGAAGTAAGACGAGAGCCTGTACATCCCCGAGGAACGTTCTTTCTCAAGCATTTTTCGCTCTTCAGGAAACGTGAAGATTTGTTGGAAGAGAGCGAAGAATCCCCAGAAGGATGACACAAAAAACAATAGACCTATCTGCAAAAATAAACCACAAGAGTGATTACATCATATATAATATGCATATACACAATAACACTTATATATATACCTGATCTTGTAAGTGAGAAAGGTCCGTTTTCCACCAAAGGAGACCACATAAGAAAGACACGACAAGAACCTGACCAATCTTTAGGCCAGAGAAAGAATCGTGTCGCCTGTGCTTAAGTCCTCTCTCCGAGAGAACACAAAACTGCTGCCACCACGTAGTTGGCCAGTCTCCAAAATGCTTGGAATCTCCAAGATTCTCTATTGATTGGATACAATGTTCATCGTGTCCTTTAAGATCATCGATAACATTGTCCAACAAAGTTGTCTTGTAAACCGCAACTAGAGCTGCCTTCAAAGCCTCTGGTCTTTGGAACTCATCTGATCCGACACCTATAGATATAATATGTCCATGTTTTGATCTTAGATTAAAACAAAGAGACAAAAGACTATATGGATGATTACTTGTCCGGAAAGAGAGACTAACCGTTTGCGGTATCCAAGAGAAAATCTGATGGATTAATCCTTTCAACGGATGGGGAGTATCCAACGCTAGCAAAATAATCCATAGCGTTGGATCCAAGCCCGAAGTAGATCGGATTACCTTCTGATAAGAGAAGAATCTTATCAAACATATAAAACAACCTACTAGAAGGTTGATGAATTGTTGTCACGACCGTTCTTCCACCACGAGCCAGTTCCCACAAAATGGACACGATCCTCTGAGCCGTGGTCGAATCAAGACCAGAAGTAGGCTCATCAAGAAAGAGTAAACTAGGGTTTATGAGAATCTCTTGCCCTATGCTAACCCTTTTCCTTTCACCACCCGAAACACCTCTCAAGAAAGGTTCTCCAATGATAGTATTCTTGCATCTATCTAGACCTAACTCAGTCACGACCGCCTCAGCTTGTTTGATCTTCTCTTGTTTTGTAAAAGTATTGGGAAGCCGGAGAAGGGCAGTGAAGACTAACGTTTCTTTCACAGTCAAGTAAGGGTAAAGGGCATCGTCTTGAGTCACGAAACCTGTGGCTCGCTTCACGCCTTTAGAGAATGGCTTGTTGTTGTAGGATATGTTTCCTGTGAGCTTCCCTTTCCCTTCACTAACACGCCCCCCTAATGCCGTTAACAAGCTGGTCTTGCCACTTCCCGAGGGACCGAGCATAGCTAGGATCTCTCCCGGTTTGACGATCCCGCTTATGCCCTTCAAGATGGTTATCTCTTCGGTTTTGACTTTGGTTTGTCTCAGCCAGCTCTTTGGCTCCTTCACCCTCACCGTGTACACAACATTCTCAAACTGCTCCAAAACATCAAGAACAAAATAGAATCAGCATGTCTGTTTTATTAAACACACATAAAAGCTTGCTATGTGTCCAATAATTATATGAAAATATTCGTATATGAAAATTTATCATATTTGTAGATTCACTGACACAAATTATAACTTCTAACCTAATGATTGTGTTTTCCATATACCATAAGGTGAAAATATCTGCATGTACTCATAGAGTATATATATATGTATCAAGGAAAAAATAGATTTACATACCTTTAAAGTAATAGGAAGATTAGCCTTTTTAAATATTGAAAAAGGAAGGGTTTGATCGTCGTTGTTATTCTCGATCTGGGCTTCAACATCCATAGAAACCTCTTGGTTCTCCATTCCCAACACTCGATGTATAAACCCTTACTCACAAGTAACTAAGGATTAAGGCTGGATTAAAATATTCTTCTCCTGATTATTAAGAAACTCTTATTTGGTAATCAAATCTGAATCGAGAGGAGAGAGTTGGATGAAGTATTTGATTTTGTTGGCTCAAGGAGTTCTAGAGTCGGAAGGCAACTTGTAACTCTTTTATTTAGCTAATAAAGAGATATTAGGGTTCACGTAAGGAATATGAGAGAGGGTTTTAAGGATATATATATAAGAAATATTCTTAGAAAAAAATCTTCTGTTACTAAGCACGCTTTTAGAGTGGGATGTTTGTTTGGATCCTTTGGAAAAAAAAATTAATATATAATCAGTGAGGGAATAGCTATGCTTTCCTTATGTTTTTCTTTAATTAAATAAATTATAAAAATCTTAAGATTTGATAGGTACAATAATGTTAAATAACATTTTAAAGAGTTTTAATAATAAATTTTAAAATTTATTATTTAAAAAAAATTACAATAGCATTTACATTTCTTTTCAATAAATAGATATCTAATATAATAGAGAAAGAGTCGTAAGGCAATGTTTTCTTCCAAAATAATTAATTAAAATTATTATATTATATGATAAATAATATAAATTAATAAGAACGTAATGGAAATAGCGAAGTACAAAAATTATTTTCTTTGATACAAAAATATTAAAAAGGCGAAATATAAAAAAAAATTAACATGAAATCAACACTTCACTATTTACTTGTAACTTATTAGTAAGTACTTTAAAAATCAAATAAACAGACAACAAAATATAATCTGAAATATAATTAAAGCATATTGGAAATTCTTACAAATAATAATTAGTGGTCGATTAAACGTTCATTTGGTTTATCAAAACGGATTGCCTAGTGAGTTCTTGTTTAATTATATGTGATTCTAGTACATATTTCGACAATGTTAAAAATTTGTTTTAACAAATTCTTTAGAGTTGTTTCCATGACTATGGTCAAGTGATAGATGAAACATGGGAATGTGAAATACTCCAACAGTTTCTTTGGGATTTGAGTCTCCCTTGAAACAAAATCATAATAATTGTAAAAAGTTTAGATTAGGATTTCTGTCGAGGTAATTTATTTGGTAGTTTTCACAGACGATCTAGATATTGTTTGACATTAGTCAGATTTTACTTTAAATTCAGATCAGAAAGTGCAATATACAGTCTACTCTATAGCATTAATTAAGAGCATCATTAACCATAGAATGATAGAAATCTGGTTTTTATTTTATTTTTTTCTGATCTTTTTAAGAAAAATAAAAAATAAAAATAAATCAATCGCGAACCGCCACGTGTCAATAGACTGCAAGAAACCATCAAAAACAGATTTTTTAATTAAAAAGTTTAAAAAGGGTTTCTTAGTGTTTTAATGGATCTCACTCCTTAAAATATTCCCTAAAAACCCTTATTAATGGTGCCCTAATTTTTTCTCTAAGCCAACGAAATTAGCCAATATATATAAAAACTCTTTAAAGATTTAACGATTAATCAACAAAACTTTATCCAATTTTTCCATATTGACATATTAGTCAAGTTCAGTATTTCTTCTGTTTAATTATAAGTGTCATTTTAGAATTTTATACATAAATTAAAAAAATAATTAATTTTACATATTTTTTATATAAAACTATAATTATCTATACATTTAACCATATTTTAACTAATAAAAAATAAATTACAAGTACAAAATTAATAAATTTTATATCGAACGTCAAACGGATACTTATTTTGTAATAAAAAACTTATCGAAAACCACAATTAAAATAAAACAGATGGAGTATTTGTTGGGTTATACTTTTACGATCTAAACTGACTTTTTTTTGCAACCGTTGTTAACCAACCAGCTGTCAAATAGCACATTGATATTTTATTGGGAAATTGTATTCTATGACACTTAAAAAAACTAAAATTAACTATCTAATCATATGGAGTTACGTGCTAGAATATGATATATATTATTATCAAACTTGACCAAAATATCCTCTCCTCTAATACACGTGAATCAAATATAACTCTATGAAAGAATAAAATAAAAAGAAAAATGCTTGAAGAAAAAACAAGATTTGATAAAAGCAGAGAGAAAATTGATGACTTAAGGTAAATGGATTTATATTGATTCTGAATAAGGATGAGTTTTTGTGATCAGGGTGAAATTGCAATCGATTTTTGAGGGGTTGAAAAATTTGATCATCGATATCTGAGAAAATAAAAACAAAGATGAACACTTATCATCTGATGTACTATTCTATTTTATTATGGAACTATAGAATAGAAATAAAACTTCACAGTAAAAGAGTTCTGTACTATTGCTACTTTTTTTATCCTCCCTTTGTTCTTCCTTATCTAATCTGAGAGTTTTGTATCCATTAAGAATAATAAATCTCTAGTGAAATAGATGAAAACTTTTGTACGAATTCTTGCAAACGATATACTATATTATTTTATTTTTATGGTATATAATGTTAAAATATCCTCTCTTTTTTTCATTTCTCTTTCTTTTCATGGGTTTGATTAGGGTAAATAATAATAAAGATTGTAATATGTTTAAGCTTTTATTGTGTTCTATAGGTTGATTGTTTTTCTTTTTGCTTGGGTTAACTAGTGCAGTTGATAATAGATAATTGTACTATGTTTAGTAAAGGTTGATTATATATTCAGCTTGTCTAACACATTTAATGTTATTTATATACATCATTTTGTTTATATTATCCTATTCAACAATGTGTAATATAGTATATCCTATCGTAGTATGTCTATATTCAACAATGATACATCTTCTACAGTTTTTCTATCCCCCACGCTATTATGCGGAAAACGTTTACAAATCTATAACATCATATTCTATGATATAAAAAAAATTATAGAATGGATAAAAAGTTGTTGCATGTGTGTGTTAACCACTTTCACTCTCATATAAAATGTATATTGTCTTATACTATATGTTTAATATTATAGTATATTAGAATATGTAAATTATACTTTAACAAATGTGCAAATCCTCACTTACCTCTTCCTCTTCCTCCTCACTCTTCACTCTTCCTTTTCTTTACTCTTCACTTTTCATTTTTCATTCCTCCCTCCTCTTTCTATTTACTCCTCACTCCTCATCTTTCACTTCTCACTCCTCTTCCTTCTTACAATCCCTCACCTCTTCATTTTCTTCACTCTTCACTTTCAACTTTCTTTTTCAATAATTATTCCTCATTTACACTTTCCCTTCTCACACATCCTCCCTCCTCCTTCTCTGTGCTACCTTTCGGATTTTTCTCTCCTTTACTCTTCACTCTCCACTTTTCTTTTCATCTATACTCTTCAATCTTCATTCCTCCATGTTCATCTTTCTTTTCACACATCTCTCCTTATCTCTATTATTATTCTCCACATCACTCATCAGATTCTCTTCTGATCTCATATTCTTCACTTCTTTTTCATTATTCTTTATTCGTAACTACTCATTCGTCTTTCTTTTTCTTTTCCTCTTTATTATTCTTCAGCTCATTTTTTTATTTACTCTTTACACTTTATTTTCTTCTTTATTTTTTATTTTTTATTTTTCATTTTAATTTCTCATATTTCTTTTCCTCTTCATTTCTCCCTCTTTATATCCATTATATTCCTCCATTTTCTTCCTTATTTTTTATTTCTCATTTTTATTTATTTCTCTTCTTCTTCCTCTTCATTCGTCCCTCTTTATATCCATCATCTAGCTTCACTTCCTTCATTTACACTCATCCATTTCATATCTCACCCTATGATTCATGTATGCTATTACTATTATTATAAATTGATTGTTCTATGTTATACGTTTAAGAAATATAGTATAGTATACTATAATTTTGTGTGTTTGTCGCGCACGCCCACGCGCATGAAGGAGAATTTCGTCTAATTTAGTGTAAACTTGTCACATCCTTGAGTCACTTTATTACATGGTTATTTTCTTAATATTTGTCTCCAATATGTACATTTCACCAATTCACCCTATTTTATTTGGTTAAAATATCAATATTTGTTTAACCATACACTTAGGGTTTGATTTCACTTGCTCTCTCACAAATGTGTACTTGCGAAAGTGCGGTTGCATGCGTTTGATATCGATTATAGAAATCAATTAATATGTGTCAGTTCTTAAAGATTTAAATAATCAAATATTCTGGTGATAATTAGATTAGATGGAGGTTTACAAATGTAGATAGCTTTCCATATCTGAAACTAAACAGAATTAATAAACTAACATAAACATAATGGCAATGTAAAAGATGACAAACACACAAAAGAAATTTAACCCTCCACTTAAGAAATCAAAGGAGGAGATTCGCAAGTGAAAAGTAAGAGTTGAGCACGCGATCATCCACTTAAAACAACTTAGTTTAAAGTGTTCTAGATATAAAATTCTCGTTTTAAAATACAAATAGAAAATTATATTAATTTATATGATATTTTGTTGTGGATGCATTATAAATGCTATTGAATCCAAATGGAAAAGTACATTTGTATGATTAGTGATCGTACATGAAGTTTCTAATATTTGGTTAATTGGTTTTAATAATATATATACAAAACTTTAAGATATTTCCTATGAATTCAATTAATACTAATGTTAATTACTGAACTTAATGTCCTTACAAGAAAGTCAACATCACGGGAATATATTTGTATTGAGCCTACTTATTTTGAGAGTAACAAGCTTAATTTATTACTAGTGCTTAGGCCTTTTCGATTGAATGAAGAGGCCATTTTCTTTACTCGAGAATAGATTCAATTTATATGGAAACTAAGGAGTTTAGGTAGTTTATCTTACAACTGTTGAACTGTGATTGGGTTAAACTCTCTCATTGGGGAATATGCTACACGTCCTCTGTCATTGGTCTTATCTTTGTACACACGAGCAGTTGAATTCTACTTCGACTTGACACCGGTACGAACGCATCAATATTACTCTTTCTTTGGAACTCCTACACTCATTTTATTTACTTTGCACATCAATTTTTTTTTACTTTGCATATACTCAAGAAAAGAGAATAAAAAAATAAGAGCAAGAGGTAAAAGCATATAATAAATAAAGAGTTTTACAAGAGTTTTACTGGCACTTGATTTTCTGAGATAGCTATTAAGAAAATCTAATACTCCTATTATAGATCAAACTTACTATTGTCCATGTTATATTATTTTAAAACCATATTATTATCATTTTTCATAGTTGGACATGGATTTACGTATCTTAATTTTTTTTTTGCAAAATAGATATATGATTCAAGCTTAGTATTTTAAACTTCGGGATAATGATTTTTATGTAAGATTGTTAACCGATCTTAGGGCATCTCCAACCCTACTCCATTTTCTCCTCTAAACACTATTTTGGAGTAAAATTTACTCCAACCCCACTCCATTTTCAACTCCAAAATAGAGTAATGGCTAGGGTTACTCCATAAATGGAGTAATCTTCCTCATTACTCCATTTTGGAGTTGAACTTTTTTTATTTATGATATAGTCCTTTAATTCTTTAATATTTTTATTTCTTATTTAAATAGTATTTAAAAAATAATAAAATAACATGAAAAATAATTGGATATTCCACAAAAAATATTTAATATTCTACATCAAAATGCATAAAGTAATTATAAAAACAAACATAAATAATATAAAATAAAAATAACATAACATAAAATAGATTTAATAATCCGGGAAATCGCATTTGGAAAGATGTTGAACGTGCATTTGGAGTTCTACAGTCACGTTTTGCCATTGTTAAAAGGACATGTTCTTTTTTGGAAGAAAATTTGTTACATGACATCATGACTACATGTATAATTTTACATAACATGATAATTGAGGATGAGCGTGAACTCGATGCACCAATTGAATTGGAGGAGAAGTTCAACCTCCATATATTGAAATTGCAGAAGATGAAAATGTACGATTTAAAATTTTCTTGCTCGATTTAGGAATATTAAAGATAAAGAAACTCATTTTTCATTACAAAATGCATTAGTTAAGAATTTGTAGGGGAAAATATCCTAATAATAGTTATTGAGCCAACATATGTATTATTTTTTTATCATTTCTTGTACTTTTTAATAATAAATGTTTAATTTAAATAAATTCTTTTTAAGGAATTTTTGTAAACATAAGATATTTTGGGATTTATTGGTAAATTCTTATAAGTAGGAGGTATTATTAACAATTATTAATTACATAAATATAGAATTATTTAAGAATATATATTTTTGGAGTAAAAAATGGAGTAATACATTGGAGTAAAACTCAACTCCATTTTGGTGTTACACCATTTTAGAGTAAAAAATGGGGTAATACATTGGAGATGCTCTTAAAACATGAATCGAATAGATCATTGAACTGAATAATATTTGTGACTTTAAATATCTTTGAAACTCTAACTCTCCAACCAATAATCCAGTCTTTACCTCTTCATTTGGCTCTATGAAAATCACTAATTTGTAAAATATCATCATTTTTCTCTCCAAATTTTAAATACCTAAATAACTGAAAAAATTATATTTAAAGGATCTAGCAAACATGCAATCAAATTATGTGGTACTCCTATGATCCTATCATGCAAGGATTAAGTTTCCAGAAACAAAACCCAAGCATAACCCTCTGGTTCATTTAGAGAGTTCTGAAACACCTCTATAATGATCAAAGCCGGTCTTAGATGGAAGACAATAAAACTTGTGTTTCCGGATGTCAAAAAAATATGTATTTAACGGCTACAAATAAATTGAAAATTATCAGTAGCAGAAAGGTTTGGTTGGTGTTATAAGAGTTACATGGCATGGGTTCTAATAGCTGCAGCCATAAATTTTATTTCAGATTCTAGCCATATAAATACTAGGACCGGCTTTGCTAATGACCGTTAGCTGAGACAACTTTCGGTGGTTGCAACTCCCACATGAAATCAAGAAAATGGTCCAAAACTTGTACGGCCAGTCACTCTCCTCTATAGTAGTTTTACTTATCCCTCACAATTTTTTTTTTACAATAAATATCGAAAACATTAAGGAAATGCAAAGGAGAGAGTAAAAAGAAATGATTGCAGAGACGGGGATGCTGATGCTAGGTGTTCTGGGACTATGGGCGCGACTTGTTCGGAAGCCACTTCTTGAATTCACCGGAGAAATTATTCAAGTTGCCTCCGAAGTCGTGTCAAGGATTGGTATCCCAAATACAGCTTCTTATGTTCCTCTTTCTTCTAGTACAAACAACTCTTTTTCTCCCATCTCCCGAAGAAGGTGATATGAAAATGTATAGATGATAATATGTTACACTGAAGAAATTAGGGATACATATATAGATTTGGCTTTCCATATTTGTAGGTTCTCAACTATATATAAGTATACATCTTTTGATACGTTAAATTACTGATCTCAACTATGTATAAGTGTACATATTCTTTCAAACTCTACAGACTTTGTAGACTAAATAAACTACATGGTTTGAGTGCGTGACTGGTGTTAGTGATGTCTCGTGTTCCTCTATCTGCATCAGCTGAAAAGCTAAACCGCAGTAAGTGCGAGACATCTCCAAAATGATTAAATGTTAACCAATCGTAGACCCTATGTAACGAGAACGTGACATCAGCCGAGAAAGTGTTATCGGAATTTTAAGCTAAGGGGACCTCGTCAAACTCATCCAATATCAATACCACTAGAACTGATGAAAACTTCCAACAAAATATGGTTGATATTGTTAATAACTTATTGAGAGCCGGAAGCACCAGCTTCTCTCACTTCCCCTCAGAGTCGCCATTGTTCATAAGAAGCGGACGGGTCCACTAGACTACTTTAGATTCAGAGCTGCCACTGTTCATAAGAAGCGGACGGGTCCACTAGACTACTTTAGATCCAGGCATCCAGCAATAACTTGATATGCAAGTTTTTCATAAAAGTACTTTAGATTTGTAGAAGGCTTTTTTTTTTCTTGCACGTCTAAGCCCAATTAATTGGTTTGTTCGTGTTGTCTGATGAGTCTTAAGTTTTCTTAAACATCAATAAACAATAACTAAATTACTAATCTAGTGAGATATTCCTTAAGTATTCAAACATGCTAAACCCAAGTGAACTGAACAAAAAGGAGTATATAACAAATTGACTCCAAACTACAATTCAATTATTTATTTACATTTAATCCGACATAGCTTTCAATTTATTTTCTAAAAACTACCGAGCTCAAATAACAACCAAAACTAGTGACCATATAATCTTTTTTTTGAAAGAATTTTAAATTTATTCACTTCAAAAAACGTTTCTACAATGAATGCACCCTTTTGTAGAGAAAGAAAAAGAAGCCTATAATGTGTTTAGAAAAGAAATTGAAAGAATTATCTACTCCCAAACCACATATAATCACTTCTAATCCCTACTCTCTTATTGTGATTAATCATCTTATGGAAGACAAAAATTATCTGTCGGAGCGACAGAGCCAAAGTTTTTTTAATTTATTCAGATAATTAGAATGTTAAATATATATATATATATATCAAGAAAAAGTAATGAAATCTTCATTTCTCTATATCCTTTGACAAGAAGTATAAGAAGACAAGTAGATACAATTGATCAATCACGTGACCCACATTAATAATAATCATAATAATACCTAATAACTTCTTGTATAATTATTACAAGCAGAACTTCCTTATGACTATTCTTGAGTTGGTTCCAACAAGTAGTATACCTTTTGGTCATAATCTTGTGATATCATTTAATGAAGCATCTGTTCTAACCAACACATGAAGTTTCTCGGTGATTAGCCACTTTACCATCATTAATGATTTATACTTTCCAACCTTATACAACACCATTTATCCAACAAAACAATAACTAAATTTGTATAAATTTCTTGTTTTAAACAATTAATATTCGCAAGTCTAGATAACTGAATTGTGGACGATAGTCTTTTAGACTGATGTAACAAGTACAGTATATTTCAAAAAAAAAAAAGAATTTAGTTTTAACAGCCTTGTGAGTGGTGGTTGTCGTGTTAGCATTGAAATCACATATCGTAATGCAACATCCATGGTAAGATAATTAGATTTTTTTTTGAAAAAGATAAACTTAATTATCTTACCATTTGCATCACTTTATAACTTTTTCATGAAAACACAATAAACGACTCATCAATATACAATAACTTCTGCAGATTCGTTTTTTGTTTTTGCAATTTATTACTCCATATAAGAATTTTTAGATCTGGGCAAACACTACTACTTGATCACTATCTTCTACACCAAGTCCGAATCATGCTATACCTCACATGGTATGATATATCTATTAAATAATTGTGTAACTCGATTGTCTCCCCTCCAAGCTAAGAAAAAGTTATATATACTGTATATAGCAAACATCACATAAACTTCATACCACAATCATTTTGTAATATAGTTTCAATTATAATGTTTATCTAAGTAACTGTTAGTGTCATTTGTCACTCTTAGTATCCAAGTTTTTGACAAATTTGAGTGATCTAACATGTCAACTAACACTTTCATCTCCAAACAAAACACTTGTTTATTCAAATTATACATTTTCTATTGTCATTTAGTATCAACTTGCGCTGTTTTCTTATTCTCCACTAGTAATACACACAAGTTGAGACTTGTAAGAAACAAACACTCCTACCAAACTTCGATGCCATGTTACCCATTTACATAAATGAAATATAGACATTTTGGCTAGATGAAAGATTCTCTTTGGACGGATGACTAATTTAGTCGCCGGTGTCTCAAAGTTAGAGCAAAGTAGACATGTATTGGAAACTGAAAGAACTAGAGCCTCTTTTAGTTCGCTAAAAATAGCTTGTTTCGAGGATCCACATAGATTATAACATAAATTGAATGTGATTAGCGATGAATATGGAGATGAAGAATTTTAATAGACAAAACAGATGAAACAAAATTCAGTAAATTTTCCAGGGAATGTATACTCAAGTTCTAGCAAACTTACAAAACTGATTAATATTCCTTTATAAAAAATGTTACTTTAAAGTTTTTTACGCATATTAAAAAATCAACTACTTTATTTTCATGCACTAAAGATTTTTATTTCTAATTAATACATATAATAAAATATAATAAGGTTAAAATGTATATTTATTTAAAATTTTGCATTAAAAACACAAATCAACACTTTTTAAAACAAAAATAAAATTTAAAACAATACTTTTTGAAAAATGAAGAAGTAATTTTCTATGTCAATTTTTTTTTTGTGGGTTGTCCATTTAAACAAAGTTACTCCCTCTGTTTCATTATAAGTGTTGCTTTAGGTTTTTGCATACGGATTAAGAAAATAATTAATTTTGCATATTTTCTATATAAAAACACAATTACCTATACACCTAACCATATTTCAACCAATAGAAAAATAAACTGCAGCATAAAATTAATAAATTTTGCATCGAAAGTCAAAAACGACACTTATTTTGTAACAAAAAAAACTTCTATAAAACGACACTTAATATGAAACGGAGAGATTATAAAAGATGAAGAGTTGTTCGGAAGAAAACTTTCGTCCAACCATGTCTAGTCTAGACGTCAAACCTCTACCTTATCCTTTAAGATGTAATTAGTAGCCTTTAAGCTTGCAACGTTTGGTAGGATTACTGAAAATTACTAACTACATGTTTTAAAGTACAAGTAAACAGTCAATATAGAAGTCTGTGTGTTATCGGGTGAAGTGGGTGTGTCGGCGTACAGAACGAAGGGACCCACATGGGGCATATGATTATTAATCTATTAAATATTAATAAATGAGTAAAAAGAGAGAAAAGAATCAAATAAACCTTCTACTATGAAAATCTCTCTCCTCTTTCTTCTTCATGTGAATGTCTCTGAGCTTCAAGTGCATGTGCTCCCTATTGGATCTCAAATAGTTCTTCATACAGCTTTTACTTCTCTATCTCTTAGCTGTCACGAAACATTCTCTTTCACTTCTCTCTGCTAAAATAAATCTGAAACATTCTTGAATAAGCTCTTCAACTCCTGCTGAATCTTAAATTTTTTACTCATCATTGTTTTGGATCTTTAAATGGATCCAAGAACAAGACTTGACTATGCTCTGTTTCAACTCACTCCCACCAGGACAAGGTACTTCTTAACCGTTGATTCTTTGTTCTTAACCAAGTTTGATTCTCTGTTTTTTTTATTTTTGTCTTTTTGCTGTCTGAAGATGCGAGCTTGTGATTTTCTCCGGTGGCGAGAACGAGAAACTTGCTTCCGGGATTTTTCAACCGTTCGTTACGCATCTCAAAAGCGTCAGAGATCAGATTTCTAAAGGCGGATACTCGGTTACCCTCCGTCCTTCCTCCGTCGCCGGCGCTAGCGTTCCTTGGTTTACCAAAGTGACGCTTCAGAGGTAAAGAGAGCTCTCTCCGTCTAATCATTTGTCTGAATCTTAAAATGTACTAAACTTTTCCTTACCGGTACTGTGTTATAGATTTGTGCGATTCGTGACCACTCCGGAGGTTCTTGAGAGGTCTGTAACATTAGAGAAGGAGATTGAGCAGATCGAGGATTCGATTCAGTCTAATGCAGCCGCCATTTCCGGCGAAGCAGAAGGTAACATGTTGGGACACAGACACTTCTTTTATGTTTATTAAAACATGAATCAGGGATTTGCAATTGATGTTTTTGACTTAAAAAGTTAATATTTTTCAACGTCTTGCTGTATATAGGAAACGAGTTGGGTAGTACAACGGCTTTATCAAAGGTGAGGTGCTTCTTTTTTAATGCTAAAAGCTGAGTTCTTAGCTTAATTTTTTCTATTGTTGTTGACTCTGTTTGTGTGTATAGGCACACGGTGAATCTGATGGTCAAGAAAATTCTAAGTAAGTTTCAGTAGTCTTGTTTGGGGTGGAGTTTATTGGTTATGTCACTTATGTGATTGGTCCTGATAAGAGGTGAAATGAATGTAACAGGGTTGGTCTTCAGCGTGTTCTTGAGAACCGCAAAGCGGCTTTGTGCAAAGAGCAAGCCATGGCTTATGCTCGAGCTTTGGTTGTTGGGTTTGAGTTGGACTACATGGATGACCTATTGTCTTTCGCAGATGCTTTTGGAGCTTCGCGTTTAAGGTAAGTAACTGAACCATTCATGTCTTTTGTGTTGCTTATAAACATTTGTATGAAGATTGTGAATCAGTTGTTTGTGTTCAGGGAAGCATGTGTTAACTTTGTGGACTTGTGCAAGAGAAAGAACGAAGATAGGATGTGGGTGGACCAAATCACTGCTATGCAGGCATTTCCTAGGCCTGAACTATCTTTCATGGGTGACTCTGGGATCATACTCGCTGGTGAAGAGAATGATTTGTTGAATGCTACAAATGTCAAGCAAGGGAACAACATGGATGCAATGAGCCAGGGTAGCTTTGAGACTAGCCAAGGTCCTCAGATGGCAATGCCTTGGCCAAACCATTATCCTCAGTACATGCAAAACTTCCAAGGACATGGGTATCCTCCTTATATGTTCCCCGGGATGCAAGGCCAGCCGCCGTATTTCCCTGGGAATATGCAGTGGCCTATGAACATGGGAGATGTGGAGCCAAGTGAGAAGTCTTCCAAGAAGAAAAAGAAGAACAAGAAGAAGAAGAAGTCCAAGAAAGATGAATCCACTGAGCCAAGCGATGCGTCCAGTGCTGAGACCATATCAGAGGACGGAGATGAAGGGAAGAAATCATCTAGAAAAGTGGTGATACGCAACATAAACTACATAACTTCAAAGAGAAATGGAGCTAAAGATAGTGGTTCAGATGACTCTGAAGACGAAGAAGAAGGGTATGTGGATGGAGATTCCATCAAGCAGCAAGTAGAAGAAGCCATTGGCTCACTGGAGAAACGGCATAAATCAACTTCACGCCGCAGGAGGAAGCACAAAAGTCACAGTGAAGATGAGGATTCTGGTAGTAAAGAAACTAAGGGGAGTGATAACTGGGATGCCTTCCAAAACCTTCTTTTAAAAGACAAAGATTCAGATCAAGAAGAGTTGCAACGGACAGCTTCATGTCCGTTGGACATGGAGTCAGAAGTTGTGAGCAAGAGAGAGCTGCCTTTAGATGATTCTTTCTTGGTTAGAAAGGGGAATGAGGATTGGGGGAGGGAGAACAGTGTGAAGAAACTTGATGCAGGTGAGAATGTTAGGATGATAAGGAGAGAGAACAACTATGATGATGAGATGATGAATCCAGGTAGAGGAGATGAGACAAGAAGCTATTCACAGGCAGAGATGGCTGTTTACAGTGGGAAGCTCCGAGCTAGAAATGAGACAGAGGAAGACTGGTTCATACGTAACCAAGCAGATACTGAAAGAGATTCAAGTCTTGTCAAAACCTTTGTAGGAGACGATTTCCACGTAACGAAGAGGGGCGAGAGAGATGTCATGACCGATGACTCGTTCATGATCCATTCTCGTGTTGAGAGCCAAGTAGAAGAGTCTCGGTTAAGGACAGACATGATGGACTCAGACGTTTATGGAACCACCAAACAAGAAAACTCTGCACCGGAGATCAAACAACAAGAGCCAGATGATCTTTTCATGGTTCTTGGACGTGAACAAGATGTTACACCTACAATGGTAGCGTGGACCCCTGAGATTGACTTCGAGACTAACACCTTGGCTGTAGAGAAGAACAAAACCGATTCTGAAACTGCTGCAAAGGCCTCTGCAGGTGAACAGAGTAAAGAAAAGAAACTCCGTGGCGGCGTGGCTAAGGGGAAGGATGCAAAGTCAAGAGGACCAAGTAGACCTGACCCGGCTTTGAAAACTAAGAGAGCTCCTTGGGGAAGTAGAGCAGCTGCCACCAAAACCAAATCCGAGATGGTAAGTTTCTTAACCGTCTTTCTTGATTAGTTTCCTTTTATCTCACTTGGATTTGCTATTTACTAGGAGGAAGAGAGAAAGAAGAGAATGGAAGAACTTTTGATTCAAAGGCAAAAGAGAATCGCTGAGAAGAGTTCTGGTAGTAATGTATCAAGTCCCGTAACCTCCAAGAAAACTCCTACTGGAACCAAAACCGTGAAGACCTCTATAAAGAATGAGAAGACACCAGAAGCGGTGAAGGCTAAGCCGGTTCTGAGAAGTTCCACCATTGAGCGTCTTGCTGTTGCCAGGACAGCACCAAAGGAGGCACAACAAAAACCAGTAAACAAAAGAACAACAAAACCTGTTGTAGGAAACAAGACAGAGAAACCTCAAGACAAGAAACCTAGTAGTAAACGTCCGGGACTTTCTCGTGACCCTAGTCTCGAAATTAAGGAAACAGTGGAGGAATCACACTCTTACTTGCCCGTGAAGAAAGTTGATGAAGTTCTTCCTGCTGCTTCTTCTGTTGATGATTTCAAGGACATTAAAGAGATGCATAGCTTGCCGAATGAAACCATCACTAATCATCAAAAAGTAGAAGATCAGACAAAGAGCAATGATGAGGAAATAGTGAAGAAGACATCCGTATGTGAAGACAAGGAAGTCACTAGTAACCCTTGTCCGGAGAATGTCGGATCTTCACCGCCAAAACCACTTTCTCCTAAGAAGTCAGTGACGTTTTCAGAGACAAACATTGAGGAGAAATATTTCTTCTCACCAACGGTGTCGGAGGCTGACATCTCCACGCCGCCAGCTACTGAACAAGATCACTCGAGGAAGAAATGGAACAGTGAAGAGACGTCTCCGAAGGCTACGGCGAAAGGCTTCAGAAAGCTTCTTATGTTTGGAAGGAAAAAATGAAAAGAATCTATAGTTACACTACAACGACGCCGTGTTGAGTTTGGTTGAAAAGCCGGTTTAATACTTTTTTTTTTATCTTTTATTCTTTTAATTGTTTCTTGTGTGATATTAAATTCTGTTTGGGTGTTTATCAATTTGATTTGGCTGTTTATATGTCATTTGTTGATGTGCTGTTTACAGCATTTGAGTGTATACAAATCGGTTTGGTGAGTTTGAATAAAGTAAGGTTATTTGGATTTTCTGTAACTAAAACTATTTGATTGATCATCATTAGGATAAACAATACGAAATTAGAGAATGACGAAGAATTAAATAAGAAAAAAGTTGAATAATTGCGATTATGAACTATTTGTTTTGGATATGGTTATATTAATTATGAAAATGCTTTCTCATGATATTCGGTGAGGTGATTCTTTGGATCAAAGCATTTGTTCTATCAGATTGATGTAGAAGTTTCCAACATTACCATCCAAACTAGAATTTTGATAAGCATATTTTTTCGTTCTTACTTTTATATTACTTCTGTTTCAAAATAATTAAGTTTTAAAATAATGTACATCTATTAAAAAAATTAAATTTTAATTTAAAAAATATAATTAAAATATAAATTAAAAATTATTTAACCAAATACAAACCAAGCAACAAATATATTATTCGCTACACAGTTTTTAATAAAATTACAAATTACATTGAAATATGAAAGCATCATTTATTTTGTAACACAAATTACTTTGAAACGGAAAGAATATTATTTTAAATCTTTATTTGGGTAACATGTTCTAATCAAGTGGGAATCTAATTCCAGCGTTATATCTTTTCACGTTTTTAGGCATTTTTCAAGCTGTTTTCCATTTTGAAACTTTAGCAACGATCAAAAAGAAAAGTAGAACTTTGATTCCAGCACGTTAATTTTAATGAAATTTCACTAAATTAAAAAGAGAGGTGACATAGCTAGCTCATTTTCTTTTTCAACAAAATTAATATCTTATTTTGCTTTGTCATAAACAACAAAGACGTCTCTCACAAGGAAGCTCATGCGTCTATCTTCAACTCTACGCAACCATTTTTCCCCAGTCTCTTAGATAAACTTTTTTTTCCAAGACATACAATGTACGTCTTATTGAACAATAAAAATATATACAGAAAAGGTGAGATACCCATTTCAGAGAAATGGTAACGTGTCTTTTTCCATTAGGCGAGAGAGACAATCAAATCTGAGCAAACAAAGTTGTCTTTATAATATCTAAACAAACATTTTGTGAAAGAGAACGATAGTAAGGTGAAACCATGGCGTCGAAGATTGTTTCAGCCATAGTCTTTGTGTTCAACCTCATTGCCTTTGGTCTAGCCGTGGCTGCTGAACAAAGACGAAGCACTGTAAGCCTTAATCAAACGCAAATCCATTGAGCAAGATCATAATTATATATCTGATGATCTCTCTCTCTCTTAAGATTTTTATTTTTAAAAATGGTGGAGGCAGGCAAAGGTTGTGCAGGACACTGAGGTGCAATATAACTACTGTGTGTATGATTCGGACAGAGCCACAGGGTATGGAGTTGGAGCGTTTTTGTTCTCAGTGGCTAGTCAACTTCTTATCATGCTCGTTAGCCGCTGCTTCTGTTGTGGAAAGCCTCTCAAGCCTGGTGGTTCACGCGCTCTTGCCCTCGTTCTCTTCATTGTCAGCTGGTAAAGATATATACTCTTTTGTGACTTTAACTCGATTATACTATATGTATAAAAACCGATCTAGTAAAAAACGAAAGTCGTAGCAATATGGAAATTATAAAGATGATTGCAAATCCACAATCATGCATGCATATCCATTCAGTCATAAACATTGTATTTAACACATATCCAATCGATAGAATGTGTCTCCGAAGCTAAATAACCAAGCATCTTAGTTCGTTATAAAATGGAAAATGCTTAGTTCAGTTGTTCTTCTATCACTGAATTGATAAAATGCACAAAACTTTCATTCAACCAGCAAAAAGAAACTAAAACTTGGGCTAATATTTTTTTTTTCATGTTTTGATTGTTGTTTTTTTTGGGAAACAAAAGGATGTTCTTCTTAATAGCGGAGATATGTCTATTAGCTGGATCGGTAGAGAATGCATACCACACCAAGTACAGGACAATGTTCATGGATAATCCTCCTGATTGTCAAACTCTTCGCAAGGGTGTCTTTGCTGCAGGTGCTTCCTTTGTCTTCTTCAACGCCATTGTCTCTCAGTTCTATTATTTCTTCTACTCCTCTGCTGCTGACGCCTCCCTCTCGCCTTACTAGACGATTTGAACCAACAAAATGAGTTTGTGTTTCTTTTCTATATGTGTTATGTCATTATTGGGCTTGTTAATGACTTAATGTATGACTGCAACCTTATTCGAAGTTGAGGGTATAACTATGAGTTTTGTAGCTTGATTTGTATGAATACTGAAGAGAAATTTTGTTTCTAAGAGTAAGAGGCGGATGTCATGTGACTCATTTCGATGTATACTTAGTGGTTGTGACATGTGCTTATGCTATATACGTTAATTTAACAGATGCTAAAAAAATCATATATGTAATTCATAGGTCTAAGATGATGGTAGAGGATGAACAATAAATAGTGTTTTACACACAAAAATTATTACCATAAGTTAGAAAATTGATTATTAGATTTCACTTACACTTTAAAATTACTCCGAATATTATGAATAAAAAGTAAAAAAAAAGTGGGGAAAATTATCCAAACATATCAAAGACTAACCATAACGAATAGTAGCATACTCCCTTTGTTTCAAAATGTTCCATATTATATAAATTTTCTTTGTTTCAAAATGATTCATTTTTTATATTTTCAATACAATAATTAATGGTGAATTGTAAATTCCAAAGTATTTATTAAAATTCTATTGGTTAAAAGTTATAGGG
Source organism: Moricandia moricandioides (assembly GCA_905132885.1). NCBI lineage: Eukaryota > Viridiplantae > Streptophyta > Magnoliopsida > Brassicales > Brassicaceae > Moricandia > Moricandia moricandioides. Next base: position 82,064 of record CAJHQQ010000714.1, read on the forward strand.
AATAGTTAGTTACAAAAAATAATGTATTGGTAATCAAAATTTCTTAAATTTTCTTAATATATGTGAAAATCTTAAAATATGAAATATTTTGAAACAGAGGGAGTATATTATTGTAAGATATCTCCATCTCCCATGCCATGGTATGGAATCCCATGAACACCAATCACCATCGTTTATTGCAATGTTACCAAAAAAAGCCAAAAAAAAAAATATCTACTGAGATGGAAATCTAAGCCTCGAATTTTGATTGGATACTCAACAATGACGTGGCAGATACTTTCTTTAAGATAATGTTATCCACATATCTTCAGTGATCTCTCTGGGGACCACTCTCTCCCCCTTGTCCGAACTTCACCTCCTCCACTCCTTCACGAGTATACATAAACGCACACACACTCTCTCGGAAAACATCCACTTCAGTAGTCTTCTTCTTCAATCTCTCTCTCTCACTCACTCTCTCAAGAATGGCTCTTCAAGCTGCTTCCTTGGTCTCCTCTGCTTTCTCTGTCCGAAAAGATGTAAAACTGAATGCTTCTTCATCATCTTTCAAGGACTCAAGTCTCTTTGGTGCTTCCATTACCGAACATGGCTCTTCCTCGTTAAGATTCAAGGTACATAACAACAACTCCTCAGTCCCTACATTAGAGTCTTTAACCTTCTTCTGCTAATGATTAGTAATGGTTAATTGATTCAGAGAGAACATAGCGTGAGGAACGTAGCGATTAAAGCCCAAACCGCCGCAACTTCAAGCCCCTCCATCACAAAATCTTCAGTCGACGGCAAAAAAACCTTGAGGAAAGGTAACGTGGTGGTCACGGGAGCTTCATCAGGGTTAGGTCTAGCAACGGCTAAAGCTCTTGCCGAGACAGGGAAATGGCACGTGATAATGGCGTGCAGAGACTTCCTTAAAGCGGAGAGATCCGCCAAATCCGCAGGGATGCCTAAAGACAGCTACACTGTGATGCATCTAGACTTGGCTTCTTTAGACAGCGTGAGACAGTTCGTTGATAACTTCAGGAGATCAGAGATGCCTCTCGATGTTTTGGTCTGCAACGCTGCTGTTTATTTCCCGACAGCAAAAGAACCTACTTACAGTGCAGAAGGGTTTGAACTTAGCGTTGCCACTAATCACTTGGGACATTTTCTTCTCTCGAGGTTGTTGCTTGATGACTTGAAGAAATCTGATTACCCTTCAAAGCGTCTCATCATTGTTGGATCCATTACAGGTACTCTCTTAGATAACTTGGAAGGCTAGGTGAATGGTTCATCCGTGCTGTGCTTAGACCCGGCCCTGATTGTATCTTTGTTTTTGGTTCAGGGAACACGAATACATTGGCTGGTAACGTACCACCAAAAGCTAACCTCGGCGACTTGAGAGGTTTAGCGGGTGGACTGAACGGATTGAACAGCTCGGCGATGATTGATGGAGGAGATTTCGACGGTGCAAAGGCTTACAAAGACAGTAAAGTGTGCAACATGTTGACGATGCAAGAGTTTCACAGACGTTACCATGAAGAAACAGGAATCACATTCGCCTCTCTTTACCCTGGTTGCATCGCCTCCACTGGCTTATTCAGAGAGCACATTCCGCTCTTCCGTACACTCTTCCCTCCGTTTCAGAAGTACATCACTAAAGGATATGTCTCCGAGACAGAGTCTGGCAAAAGACTTGCTCAGGTAATAAAGATTCTCTTTTAGCTTGTGAGTCAAGGAAAGGGTTTCTTTGGTGGTGTACTTTAATGAGTATAGTTTTTGTTTTGTGTAGGTGGTGAGTGATCCGAGCTTGACGAAGTCAGGAGTGTACTGGAGCTGGAACAAGGCTTCGGCTTCTTTCGAGAATCAGTTATCAGAAGAAGCAAGTGATGTTGAGAAGGCTCGTAAAGTGTGGGAGATCAGTGAGAAGCTCGTTGGCTTGGCCTAATAAGACTTTGAAAGTCTCTTTCTCCTAATGAGAACTCTCTTTTATCAACTGATGAATCCAAGCTGATTGTATTGCGGAATTTTTTTTTCTGTTAGCGCATGTTGAGTGTACATCTCTTTGGACGAGTTAGTCCATAATAAAAGAAATAAAACTTGGTTATCTTTAATCTTTTGTTTTGATCTGTGTTTCATCTGAGGTTATACCATTCGTTACAGTGTAGTAAGAAACGGTTTGTTACCGTTGAGCATAAAGAAACGAATAATTTACCAACTTAACTCAAATGCATTTTAATTCTACTATCGGAGTAGAGGGAAGAAACTTAGAAACAACATGAACCAACAACTCTCTCACACATTCGTTATGTGATAAAGTAGAGACGAGCGTTGGAATTTGGAAAGTTTTGTTTGTATATAGAACCTCGAAAGCTATTTACAGTTTTATTCATGACTTAATAGAAACAGTCCATAACAAGAGGAGAAGAACAAGGACGGAACATGAAAGTGCGAAAAAAAGGGAACCATCATTAGGAAGAAGAGAATGCAAGTATTCAGAGAGACCAATTGGCTTCGCTTCCTCGACGAGGGATACTGTTAACACGCGAGTACACATCCACCTTGAAGTTCGCACCACATAGAACTCCTTCACTGTCCACTCTGGGCATAGCCTTGATCTTGTTCATCGGATGCTCAAAGCTCATTAACCCTCCTTCACTGTGGAACATACATCCTGCACCACTCCCCCCCAATATCCATCAAAACATTTCATTATGCTTCAATATGTATACAATTTCCTCTCTAATTAAGTCCTTTTTCATATAGCAAAACCATGCACATGAGCTAAACCAACATCATTGTGCATTACATAACTAAATGATTTTACCACCTAACTTGGGTAAAGTACCAGTATTCAGTCCTAATTCCATATCATCAAGAACCATCAGTACTATCTTCACATGTATGTATTAACATGATCATGTCCTAGCCTTTGGTCAAAGCATAGGAAGATCTGTGGTATGTGAATTGCAAAGATTGAGTAAGTATTTACCTGTAGGAAATGGAGCAAAAGATTTAGCACAACCCTCTTTGATAACATCCAAATCATCTGATATCACAACAGATCCATCAGCAGCTATTCCCCAAAACAGCTTCACTCCTCCATCAGATCCCTAACAAGACAAATCCTCATATTTTACATTTAAAAAAGACATCAAAAGGGTCTTAGATTGGTTTGTGACAGTACCAGGGCCGTGAAGACAGAACCGGCTTTGCTATCATAAACAACAAAGGCAAAGCTACCGTCTAAATCCTTGACAACCTGATCAGCTGGATAAGGACCTCTGTCTCTAAGAGTCCTATAAGCTTCAATCACAAACATGGCCTCGTTTGTTGTCTTGGTTAGACCATATTGCTTGTTTAGCTGACACAGATTGTTCAAGCTCCCAAAGAAGAGACAGTAGATGTCATCAAATCCACAAAACAACCTAGACAAAAAAAAAAAAAAATCAGCATGTGGACTCAACAGAACAGAACCACCACCTTAAAACAAGAATATCATATATGGTTTCAACCTCTGGTGGATGGAGAAGGAGGCAGAGGGACGAACATAAGCAAGAACAGCAGCTTTTCCGAATGACATGGAGAAAGTGTTGTGAGGGTGACGAGATAAGAAGTCGTTTAAGGTTTCTTCTGGAAGCTTAGGCTGTTTAGAGCAGTTCTCAGACGCCGGACTGTAGAGTTCCTCCGGCGGGTGAGCAAAGGCCTCGTGAAATATAGCCAACATGTTTTCTCCAAAGAGAGAGCACAACAATGAAGAAGAGTTTTGTTTCTCGATAAGAATCTTTAAAGGAAAAGAATAGAGAAGCAAGAGTGGTGATGTTTCTTGAGTGTATATATATAACTCAAAGCGGTGGTATTTGTTTTAGTCTGTTGTCTGTTTTTTTTCTTCCTGTGGGAGTAGAAACGGTTTTGGATGAGATCAAAATTCACAAGACTATTCGTTCATTTATATTGCACGTAGTTTGCTGCTAAGAAGGAAAATATTAGACGTAATTGTATTAATTGGATAGATTTGTGAAATTAGTAACCATCTTATCATATCTAGTGTTGATAATTGAATAACATTGGTTTTGGATATGGAATCTCTGAAGTGGTACAGTACAAGAGGTGGGCCATGAAAAGTGTGATGTCAGTGTCACGGGATAAGCATTCTCGTACTTTCATGTTCTTCTTATCTTCACACTTCCCACTTTTGTCTTTTTTCTTTCCTTTTTTATCGATAATTCTTTTCTAAAATTAAAGAGAAATTAAATTTTCTGTGACTCCCGAGGCTGAAACAGAGTCAGGCACCATGGTCAGTGGCACATTTGTTGAAGGCTAATTTTGAACTTCCCAAGAGTCGATCCAATCATGATACAATAACACCCCACATTAGCTTATTTCACCTTGAGCTTAAAATCACCATCATCATCATCATCTTCTTTGGTCTGGGCCTGTAGATCATAGATTAACCTTAGATTTGTATTAGACAACTTGTTCAAGTTTCTCTTTGTAACTGTCGAATTATTCTTTTTGGTCCACCATTTAGAAGGGAAGTCAAACACATTCTATACATGCAGCATGATAAACAAAATAAACATTTGTAAGAAAGACTAGTGGAGATAGAATATGAGTATACATGGCCGGGTACAAATAAAATTGGGCCCTCTTATTATAAACCTGTAATGGGTACTTATATTTGTCTTGAAACTAAAAGCCCATGTTCAAATGACGTTCGCTGGTATAAAGACTGCTGAACTAGAAGCCCATATACTGAAGCCCTATTATGTTAATGTATAATACCAATGCTTGTTGTGAATGATAGTGCTGCCATTGCTTTAGCATATGAGTTCGAGGTCGATATATTGCATGCAAAATATAGAAAAATACAGATGTTCAATAAATATGACGTGACATTTTTAAAGTTCGTTTGTTTATCTCTATTTTAGGGTATGATTGGTAAACCACAGTGTAACCGAACAGGTGTGCCGGACTTGAAAATTTATGGAGCTTTAAACGTTTATAAAAAAAAATTCAAAATTCAGGGTCTATTCTTATATAAAAAAAATCTATATAAATTTTGGGGACTAAAATCAATGTTTTATTGGACTTGTCCCAAATCCAATCTTAAGAAAATAATCAAAATTACGAATTGAGAGAAAAAAAAATAATTAGAATAAAGGTACAAATCAAAAGAAGAAAAAAACGGAAAAGAGAAAATGAACAGATAAAAAGAGAGAGAAAGAGAACGTCAGTTTTAACTCCTGACAACTGAAAAATATCTTTTATCACTTACACCTATATTCAACTAAAAATAGCTAAAAGTTATTTCAGTCGTAAAACTTGAGTAGAATACATAGTAAATTAAATTTACTCCAATATATATATATATTGCTAAAATACTCCAAATATTTACTCTAAAATGCATATTTAATCATACTCTTAATTTACTCTGGACAAAGTAAAATTATTATGAATTAAGGGATTTAAATTGTTCAAATAATTTTGGTAAAATTATAATTCGTTATTATTATTTGACATACACTGAATTCAAAAAATAATTTAAGATCAACAAAACAATGTAATAAGTTTGATTAATGGAATTCAATCTTGCACATAACAAAAACAACTATAGAGCTCGTTTAGTGATGTGATCTAGTATATATAACTTGTTTTAACATTGGAAATCACCAGACATGTGGAGCGAGATTCTCCTTCCAGTTTACGATATAATTAGCTATTCAGCCACACCAAAAGTCACGTCCAATGATGTCGAATGCGTTCGTACTCACCGATTAAATAACAAAAGATAAGCAAACACACATCTCATCGGCCGTCTTTGTTTTTTCATGCCTCAAACTTTTCTAAAGTTCCTCAATCACACTGCCTTATAATATAAGGAACTCTCTATAATTGAAGGTTCCTGTTTTTTTTGCTTTGGTTAAATATTGTGTAGTTTAGTTATTATTGTGTAAAAAGAAAAATAAGGTCTGCTTATCTGTTGCACGTGCCATATAAGGACAACCACAGATCACGTTGCTTCGTTAGCTACTGTACAAAAAGCTGGAGAACAGTCACGTTCGTTCGCCTACTTTCGTTGAATCTAAAATTGTTTACGTCAACGCTTATTCGTATATGCCTCCATTTCCACCGTTCTATATACATTTACACACTTTAAAAACCCTAAAATAATGGAGTTTTCATTTTCGTATAGCAATATGTTTTGCAGAATATGCTACATGCTTCATTTGTTTAATTGTTAATTTGTTTCCACCATATATTCCAAATTCATGAATATCATTCGCATATTTTATATGCATAAACCCCCCCAACGAGATATTAAAGTAGTGTTCCTTTTAATTATTTTTCTGAGAAAGCGTTCTTTTTTAATTATTGAAATCCAGTTAGTAAACGAAACGATCCTGTTAAATAATAATTGTATATGTTTAAAAAAATAATTGATTTGGCGGTCTGAATTTCTTAATAAAAGCATCATACAAATAACAAAAGCTATGAAACATAAAACTCAACATGTTTTTAGAGACAAAGGTTGAAGTTGGAAGATATTCTAATAGATCAACTAATCAATTTTATCGTTAATTGGTTTTAAGTTAAAAATTCCTCAAACTTTACGTGGTATCATAATATGATCCAAACAATCTAATTCAATCTATTATCGAACAAATTTAAAGTCGACTCATCGATTTTACTCAAACATATTTAGAGGGGATATTAAGGACAAAGCTTTCATATTGGAAATTGATAAACTCTAAATAATATATAAGATAGATAAACATATAATGCTAATTACTTTTAGGTTAGATTTTGTTAGAGACAAATATCTCACATTGAAAATTAGAATTAATCGTAAATAATATCAAAAATAGATGAGTTAATCTACTTATCTTTAATTAGTTTTATATTGGAAGTTCATCTAAAACACATATTCCCTCCGTTTTATATTAAGTGTCGTTTTAGAGAAGTTTTTTTGTTACAAAATAAGTGTCATTTTCGACTTTCGATGCAAAATTTATTAATTTTATGCTGCAATTTGTTTTTCTATTGGTTGAAATATGGTTAGGTGTATAGGTAATTGTGTTTTTATATAGAAAATATGTAAAATTAATTGTTTTCTTAATCCGTGTGCAAAAACCTAAAGTGACACTTATAATGAAACGGAGAAAGTATAAAGTAAAAAAACTTATATTGTTAAAGATTAATTGAATAAATATATACACCGTACCAGAGTACAATAATGGGCAAATAAGTTAGCATTGTTAAAAAAATTACAATGTGCAATTATCAGGGAATCTTAATTATATGCGTACGGATCTGAGTGTCTAATAGTCAATACGAAAATAAATCTTTTTTAAAAGTGACCTTATTGTATACTCTTTTGTTTCATAATGACGTATGTTTTAGAAAAAATATTTGTTTCTAAAAGATCTATATTTTATATTTTCAATGCAAGTAATAATGATAAATTGTAGATTCTAAAAACATTAATTTGGTTTACTGAATTTTGATCGGCTAAAAATTACAGGAAATAATTAATTACAAAAAATAATGTATTTATAATCTAAATTTACGTGTTTTCTTAATATGTGTGAAAAGTTTAAAACATACATTATTCTAAAAACGGAGGGAGTAAGTCACACCGGTCGGATTCGTGATGTATACGGTTAGGTTGCTTTTTTGTCGGATCCAGTAATTAAGTCAAAGGGTGCTCCTAAATGTTCATAATTATTTGCGCAGAAATTAGTTCCTGCGACTGAGATTTTTTAGGTTCACTCCCTTTGCTAGGTTTTAGGTTTTATTCTAACTAATGACCAACATTACCTTTCATTTTAGCAACAAAAAGAAAAAAGCTTTCATTTGCATATGGTCGTATTTTTGTTTTACTTCTCTTCAAACAAAAACAAAAAGGTCACGTCAGTTTGTGTAACAGAGAGGGATCAGATTCAGCACATCAAAGTGATGTTTAGATATATATACCTATTTTATGTTGGATAATGTATATATTTTCTGTTGGATATAGAATAGTATTATCCTGGACTTAATTATGTTTTTGATTGCGACTGTTCTGTCTGAATATGATTATTTCCAATTGTGATTCTAGTTTGATTTAAAAGTATATATAGAGTAGAAAAACAATTGAAAACTACTGCATTTTGAGCCCTTGAAAGCCTACTACATTTTTTTGGTTAACTTGTATAGAAATAAGTCTAGTGACGTTTAACTTATGTTCCTTTACAGTTACTCGTCATGGCTCATACTTGCAAAAAGACCAAACACGATCAACTGATCACGTAATCGAAGACAAAAGCCGGTGACTATGATCGGCAAAAATAAACGTTCAAGAAAAGATAAATATGCTCAATTTTTTTTTGAAGGAATGTTTAATTTATTAACCAAAAACATGTTTTACATCATGTGTGACTATTTTTGAAATGATTAAAAAAAAAAAATCTTATTCTATGATAATCTAGCTATTCGTATTGTCTCATTCCGATCACCCATTTTCCTAATGGTTGAGAGACGGTTTCTTATTATTTTATCAATGGTCTTGATCAGCTGAGTAGATAGTAAATAATTCTCACCATGCATGCGCATGTTCCTCTCCCTCCAGATCGAATGTGTTGTTGTCTAAAAAGTGTATCGAAGCAAAATACGCTCAAAGAAAATTGCTTTTGATGATTTTAGGTTTCAAAAAGATGCTATAGTGTTACATATATTATATATACAATGTCAAATTAAGGAGAAGATTGGAAATTTGATATTAGTCCTAAACTCCTAATTAGGTCAATGCAGCTAACATATGTAAACACATCCAGTAACTCATTATCCGAAAATACAAGGGATGAGATCGTATCATTCCTAGTCGGTTATTGGAATATACTACAATGTACTTCTTCTAACATGTCCAAAATTTTATGTGAAAAGACACAAGAGTTTTAAAAGTTCGAAAAAAGACTAGAGTTCCATCTATTAAGTTTTATCCGGAAATACCGTTAATATATTCAAAAAAGGCATCACATCATTTCCAATATTATTTTGCTTGTTGTTAAATTTATTTTCCAACCTTGAAGCCAACTTATGTGAATTATTGTTACAAACACACAAGACGTGTGAGTGTATCTATTTGGTTCTATGTGTCATTTGAATTTTTTGGTTTTTCTATTACCATAAAACAGTAACATGTTGCATGTCGTAAGCAAATCAGGTTCACATGAGAATCACTTGCATTCATGTAATCAAATAATTTACAGAGAACATACAACACATTGCAAAAACAAAGACGATAAAAAAAATACAATAATGTATAGAAAGTAAGTACATGGAAAACACTTGGCCAAGTTGTTCCATTACGTGCAAGTACGACTTATTATTTGGAAAAGTTGGAAAGCGTATTTTATAATTAGTTTGTTATATATTTGTATATGGGGTAGCAAGGGTCCAAATATAATAAACTTCGAGAATTCGACACTACCAGTAAAGCACCACACGGGGTCACACTAGTTTTAAATTCTGCAAAAATTACTTGTAAGAAATTTTAAGCATTTTAATTATATTTAAAGAGAAAACTATTTCCAAAGCATATGTTACATCCCTAACGATAAAAGGTAACTAAAAGAAACATCTTCTTTTTACATATTCCAATACGATATATTCATTTTGATCCCAAAAATTTAGATAATCAATATATTATCATTCATCTCTAAATATGATTACATATTTAATTTAATTATAAATCTAAAATTTTCTTAAATTCTATCAATTTTAAACTGCCTCTAAAAGACCCCACTAGTTAATAACGTTGCTAATTAATATTTATGTTTGTGGGTGATACCAATTTTACAACAATCATAGAATACTCTAAATATTTTCAGATTGTTATAAATCTCTTAAAATAAAAATTAGCCTTTTAATATTTGTCATTGCAAATAAGTAAATAAAATAAAATATTTTAAAATTAATATATAATAAATAAATATGCAAATACGTTCTATTTAATATATACTCACTAATAATATCATAACTTATATTATAAAATTTCTAAATAAAATTATTTATTAGAAGGAATTAATATATATATATATATAAACCAAATATTTTTCTAAAAATAATATAAATATTTATATAATTTTTTAAACAATAACTTTCATCTAAATTAAAAAAGACTTTTTATACTACTATTGATTATATTAAATTAATAATCTTTATATTTATTATGATACCAGAATCTTACTATTTCATAATATTAATATATTAAATTAATAATTTATTATTAATTATAATTAATCAATTACAAATATTTATAAATGAACTAAATTTTGATCATTGTATCAGTCGTATAAATTATTTAATAACAATTGAAACTTGCATTCATTTATTTGCAACTATATCCACAACCACCAGTCATTTTATTACTACTCCACATGTTTCATTTTAATTATTGTTATAAAGTAAAATTTTATTTTTAAATAATTATTATTTTAAAAAATTTAATGTAAAAAATTGTTAACTTTAAATGATATATTATAAAATCTATTTTTTCTTGGCTAGAATATGGTTAGATGTATATTAATATATGTAATGATGTTTTAATTTTAAAAAATTGTAAAATTATTATAAAATTAAATATTTTCTAAAACTAAAAATTTAAATGATAATTTATGTGAAATGTTAGGAGTATTGAAAAAAAAAAATTAAGGAAAATATTTTGATTGCCACCGCCAGCTTGTTTAACAGTTGGGAATAGCCGATTAAGAAGAAAACTAAAACGTGTGGGATAAATATCATTAAAGGTCACCACACAAAAGCCATTTATTGCATAATTCCACAATTAGGATCAAAATTCCCCTCACAAAAAGCAAAATATAAAATTGAAAAACTTTGGTCATATCTAATCTTATATCCTTGGCTATTTCTTTTATACGACCTGACCCCTCTCCTCAGAAGCATCATATTAGACGTTTCCCTAATCTTACCAATAAAGTATGAATTTAAATATTTTATCATTTGCTTCTAGTGGTCTTACTGTTTGCTCTGTTCCATTACTTGAATGAGTTGTAACTTGGAGCGGACGCAGGTAGAGTGTGGCATGTGCCAGATACTTTTTTTTTCCAACAATTACTTTAAAATTTGTCCAGATGCTCATTGTTGCAATGTGTACCATACTAAATATATTTTTGGATCCATCCCTGGGTATAAACCGTATCTTTTGACGATCTTGAATGATTCATAACTCATAAAAGATATCCAGTTTCTTTGTCAAACTCAACTTCCAACAGTGTATAGGAAGATTAAGTCGAAAACACAGGAGAAAAAAAAATGAAATGATGGAACAAAAAATATCACTTTAAGTCTCCAACTACAAACCCATCTATTTATTTATAGCTGAGCAGAAAAAAAAACACAGAAACTCCCTAAAAGAACCATGCATTGTTACAACAAACAGAACCGACCTTGAGACCAACATCATCAAACACGAACTTGTGACTCTAAATAGTAGTATCATTGACAAATTGATGAGAGTAAAGAACACAAAATGTTTATGGAAGAATTATATTAGACTCTCATAAGAATAAAGTACAAGATTTATAGACTTACATAATGAACCCTCAAACCTAATTTCCTAAACTAATATGAAATAGTATATAATAGATAATGATAAGTTTCATATTCTAATATATTGATGTATATCTTAATATTCACTATTGAATTAGATCAATCTTCTAGATATCCCAATACCCTCCCTCAAGCTCATATGTGGTTAACACGTATGAGATTGGACAATCCTCAAAATATAGTAGTAAAAATAACTTAAAGGCTTGTGAAAAACGATGGTTGATAATGTTGCGGAAGCTTGATGAATGTCCCATAACTCTTTTGCGATTTCACGAGTTAAGATAGATGATCTAATTTTTGGTTTGAATGTTTGTTTTATCCATCCTACAATAAGATGATTGTTTGCTGTCCAATCTTCACGGTAGGGTGAATCGGCTGCCGGTAGACTGCCGTTAAGAAATATGAATCTTTCGTGAACTAATAGTCATACGAAAGTTGATGAATCAATGCTTGATTTGTTGAATGAATTTTCCTTTCTTCAAATTGAGAAACAAAGGAATGGAGAATAAGTTTGCTGATTTGCGATTTTGCAAAGACAACAAGACTATGATTGAATTAGATAAATCTTCTTCTTCAAGTTGTGAATAAAGAAGTTATGAATGGAGGGTTGTTGTTCTGCGATTTTTGCAAAGCAACACGAGAATAAAGATGTCTGATGTGTTTAGTTTTGTTCTTATTCTGATACCATGACAAATTGATAAGAATAAATAACACAAAGTGTTTATTGAAAAATTATATTAGACTCTCATAAGAATAAAGTACAAGATGCATAGACTTATATAATGAACCCTCAAACCTGATTTCTTAAACTAATATGAAATAGTATATAATAGATAATGATAAGTTTCATATTCTAATATATTGACGTATATCCTAATATTCATTATTGAATTAAATCAATCTTCTAGATATCCCAATAATCATTTAATTTTGGCCCTATTTTCCCAAAAGCTTCTTTGATCTTTTCGTCTAATTATTTATGACGACATCAACATGTCTTGGTTCAAGACGTTTGTCTGCCCATTTATGTTTTCTTTCTTTCTTTGTTTTCAGTTTTTATGTTCAAAGCACGTCTGAAAATGTGTTAAACGGCCCTTTTGTTGCTGTGACTTTCTAAAATTCAGACAGCAGATCCACTACAAGTAGATTTTTCAACTTTTAAACTTTTTAAAATTCAGACAGCTGATCACTACAAGTAGATTTTTGAATTTTTAGAAAACTCTCCAAGAACAAGAACTTGATTCATTTACCGTCTAAGTGACTAATACGACCAAAAGGAAATGTATGTTATATCTTTCACATCTTGTACTTCCATTTGGATAATTCCAAGGTAAAAATACATGTGCAAGAGATAGCATGTGCCGATATTCACCATTAATTTTTGCATATGTAGTAATTTCCTAATTAGGTAGTACTATAGTTGGTAATACTTTGCTATTTAGTTATTAGTTTTTTTAGTCAAAGGTAATGAGTTAGTTATCTTTCTTGTTTTTGTTACTGCAGTAAGTTATACATTACTCTTATGAGTTTATTTGCATATTTTATGATTTTTTTTGGAAAAAAGTTTGACAGCTACATAAAATATATTCTAGGTGAAAACCATCCAAAATATTGAAGTATGTTAATAATTATACCATATTTATGTTAATACATGTCTCATATACAAAGTAAAATTTAATATGATAGCAACATTATAATCGGATTTAATTGATTTTAAATAGTGGAATCATTCTATATTTTAATATACCATATTAACAAAATCCGACCCAACCCATAAACCCGAGAAGGCTGTATCCTCAAATCGATTTCATTACATGTTAGAGTTCATATCGATTTTTAAAACAAAAAAATTACAGAGAAAAATAGAAATCGGATCTGGTGGATGATCATCCTTTTTGAACACACTCGAATGAAAACAATTCATCTTCGTCGAGATTGCGTTACTGTTAGCAATAAAATAACATGATAAAAGACATCGATTGATTGAGCCTCTTTCTTCGATTGACACTCTAAATTCGATTAAATCCAAGTAAACAAGCAAGGGTTCGCAGTTGATTACCTCATGGTGACCCTCTTTTTCGATTCAACAATTTGTCTATGCCTTGAAATACTCTCTCTCTCTCTCTCTCTCTCTCTCTCTCTCTCTCTCTCTCTCTCTCTCTCTCTCTCTCTCTCTCTCTCTCTCTCTCTCTCTCTCTCTCTCTCTCTCTCTCTCTCTCTCTCTCTCTCTCATCGTGACCATGAAATCAACTTTCTCTCTATGTCTAAAGAAATCGATCTCTCTATCTCGATCTTTCTTTTCAAAATCCCTAATTTTTTTTACCTTCAAATAAAACAATTTTAAAAAAGAATAGTTATGTTGGGTCAAGTTTATGGGTTGGTTTTGTCAATTTGTGTTTAGGTTTATTAAATTAATGACCCTTATCTAAGTTAAAATCAATTAACCCCAATTCTAATGTTGTCACCATATTAAATTTTATATTCTTTTCATGTGATATTTATTAACATAAATATAGTGTAATTATATTATTTCAATGCTTTAAATAGTTTCCATCATATTGGAGGGTATGTGATAAACGTTTTATTATTTTTTTTCTTTTTGATAATCTTCTTTGTTTTTATCTTCCAACATAAAAACATTGCTTTATTTATCCATCCAATATATTTTAATTATATTTTTACTCTTTGTCCTAGCCAGGTTATGATTTTATAATTTTATTTGTTATTAGAAAAAGTTATGATACGCACATTGAGGATTTAAACTTGTTTATAAGATCTGATGATGTGGTTTTGATACCAAAAAAAAGATCTGACGAGGTGGTCTATGTTTCACTTACATCGTACTACACAGCTCTTTTCTTTTATATAAGTTGCATCCACTCTCTCTTTCTGTGTTCATCACATACTTGCTAGAGACTTCTTCTTCCTCTTCTTATCTTTTCTTAAATTTGATGGCACTGTCTCTTCTCTCATACAACGTCACTGACCTCTGTCTCGGCAAGCCTCCTCTCCGTTGTCTCTCCGCCTCTTCCTCCTCCTTATCCGACGCCATCGCTGCTCTCAAATCCTCTGAAGATCCTTTCCTCTCCGTCTGGAACTGCAATCACGACCATGACGACGTCGCAGAGTGCGAGTGTTTGGGAAAGATATCAATGGCTGACATCATCTGCCACTTGTCGAAAGACGAAGTCCACACACTCTCTGCCTTGAACTCACCCGTCTCTGTTCTTCTCCCCGCATCTCGTTCCCTCGTCCTCCATGTTCAACCTACCTGCAGGTTTGTATTCTCGATTTCTCAAAATCCAAACATGGGTTTATATAAAAATTCAAGCTTTCTCTGTTTCTATGCTCTGTTTTATATAAAAATTCGATCTTTCTCTGTTTTTCTGTAACGTAGTTAAGTTTAAGTTTGCTTTAATTTGATTTGATCAGCTTGGTTGAAGCGATTGATCTGATCATCCAAGGAGCACATAATCTGATTGTCCCCATTCAGACAAAGACTACTACCAAGAAGAGACAGCAAAACGACAACGTCTCAGTCACCACCACCACCCACTCTAACGGACAAAGATTCTGCTGGATCACACAAGAAGATATTGTACGCTTCCTCCTCGGTTGCATCGCCGCATTCTCTCCTTTACCTGCGATGTCAATCTCCGATCTCGGTATCATCAACAGCTCGCACGCAATTCTCGCCGTCGACTACAACTCTTCATCCTCCCTCGTCGTCTCCGCCGTCTCCCGCGCTCTAGCCGACCAAACCTCAGTCGCGGTAGTCGACAGCGAAGGAGATGGTTCATTGATGTACCTCATCGGAGAGATCTCTCCAATGACGCTAACTTGCTGCGACGAGACAGCTGCCGCGGCGGTGGCTACGCTCTCCGCCGGGTACTTGATGGAGTACATAGACGGTGTGAATCCGCCGGAGAGTCTGGTCCAGGAAGTGAGAGACCGTCTGGAGAGTAAAGGACAGATGGGTTTGCTCTCGCTTTTGGATTCTCTCTCGCTCTCGTCGCCGACGTCGGGTTACTCGTCGGAAGAGGAGTCTCCGGCGAGGTCGTTTGGGAGGTCGATGAGTATATCGACGAGAATGGCGAGGAAGGCGGAGGCGGTAGTGTGTAATCCGAAGAGCTCGTTCATGGCGGTGATGATTCAGGCGATTACTCACCGGACGAATTACACGTGGGTCATTGACAATGATGGTTGCTTTGTTGGCATTGTTACTTTTGTTGATATCCTTAAAGTTTTTAGGAAATTTTTGTAGAATTTATCTTTTATTTTGTGTTTTTTTTTGTTAATTACCGAAAACCCAACAGAAAAAAAAACAATTATGTGTTGTTAAGTTTTTTTGTTGTTGTTGTTGTTGTGTATGTGTGTGTGGGGATGAGCCGGTTGGAGTTTGCTATTAATTAAAAAGGAACCAAATATTTGTTTAAATGTATCAATCACTTTAATTTTAGAAAGTATCAACTTATTTTGCTTTCTTCTATTTAACAAACCCAATGAAATGAGTAAAGAAGAGAAATTGTTTTCAAATATTTAATTAAAATATATTAATATTAATTTTTTTTCATATTTACCACTTTATTGGTATCGTTATTTATCTTTCATTAAAACATGTTCACAAATATTTTCTTTATAAGAAACAAAAGATTTTTAAATTAATTAGAATCATAAAGTTTACATTCCAAAACCTTACCATCTAAATTTTAAATCTTATATTAATTAATCTGAAGGTAATAAGTATTTTTTTCTCTTAAAAAAATATAAATAAAAGTGATTAACGTAAACATGAAAGTGGTATTAAAAATGTGATATTTATAGACAATTTTTTATTGATATTTAAGTTTATAATTTAGTGATTTTATTAAAAAAATATTATTTTTGAGTGGAGTAAAATTTATAAACTTCTATGAATATTTTTAAATATTCATAATTAATTTAGTAGAGTTAATTAGTTTTTAATCAGAAATTTAAGATCTATGAAAGTATTTTTTTAAAAATATAAATTTGAAAAATAATATTAAATTGGGATAAAATTAAAAATTTACCATTCAATAATAAACCACAATTCTAAAGGTGGTATGATGATTAAATACATGATTCTAGTTTTTAATTGTTAAAGTTTAAACACGATTTTAGTTCCGACATTAGTGGGTGATAAGATATTTTAGTGACAGCATTATCCTTTTACAAAAGCTATCCAGTGAAAAAAAACTAACCTTTAAGATATTTTAGTTCGTTCGGTGGTAATAAAGAAATTTAAAAGGCTAAACAAAGACAAAGAAGAAGCAAAGCCATCACCGTCCTTTGCCGTTAAAACCTCCATATATCATCACCGCACGTTGAAATGACTTCGACTTGTTGAGCGAATTAACGTAACCCAATCCCTAAATCCTCTCTCTCCTTAGCAATTCTCCTCATCTCCGACGCGGTAGGTTCTTCTTCTTCTTCTCCTCATCATTGTGGATTCTCTTTAGTTATTGATTGTTGATTCTTCTGTCTCGCGCATGTCAACGGATGATTTTAGGGTCAGATTCATCTGTAAGTCGCTCCCTTTATTGATTTTGGAGGAATAAAATTAGGAAAGTTAGGGACTTTTTTGTTTTTGCTTGATAGAATTGAAATCTGAATCCTGGTGATTTGCTTAGAATTAAGACAACAATAATCTCTTTGATTGGTTTTAGCAAATAGCAATCTCATTGCATCTGCTTAGGATTTGACATTTTAGAAACACAAGTCGATTCAGGTTGATCAAAACCATTGCCTGGGTTGAGAATAGTCTCACTTTTTTCACATAGTTTCCTTCTATGGGTTCTCTTCAAATCTAAGGTTAGATGGTTTTAGTATAACTGTTAGTGAGCTCTTTAGTGAATGTGTATTTTGTTTGAAATTTTCCTTGTGCCAAAGAGTCTTTTTGTTGTGGCATTGTGGGTAATGGTTTATTATCTGTATGATGTGGTGATAATTCTTCAGTCTTCCTTGTAATTTCCAGTTTTATATGACTCTGCAGACTACTTTTGTAACATGCATAGCTGACAATGTTAATGTGTTCCATAAGCAGGATTTTACCTCCCATGGAAGGGAACTTCTTCATGTCTGATGGTCAACAAGCACATGACGATACCTTCTTAGCCAAACAAAAAACTGATCTCGTCACTGGTCCTATTGGAGCTCAAAACGCTAATGAAAGTGGCTGTTTTGATTGCAATATCTGTCTAGACACAGCCCATGATCCTGTGGTCACTCTCTGCGGACACCTTTTCTGCTGGCCTTGCATTTACAAGTGGTTTCATGTTCAGTTATCATCTGTCTCCATTGATCAGCACCACAACAACTGCCCTGTCTGCAAATCCAACATTGCCATCACCTCATTGGTTCCTTTGTACGGAAGAGGCATATCTTCGCCTTCTTCCATGTCTGGCTCGAAGAAACAAGACGCAGAGTCCACAGTAATACCACGGAGACCTGCTCCATCAACCTTGTACAATCCAATCACCTCAGAATCATCTCTGAACCCAACCTTGCAACATCAAACAATGTCTCCAACGTTTCATAGCCACCAATATTCCCCTCGTGGCTTCACCACAACAGAATCAACCGACCTTGCTAATGCAGTCATGATGAGTTTCCTCTACCCGGTGATTGGAATGTTTGGGGACATGGTCTACACCAGGATATTCGGAACATTCACAAACACAATAGCTCAGCCTTACCAAAGCCAGAGGATGATGCAGCGTGAGAAATCTCTTAATCGGGTCTCAATATTCTTCTTTTTCTGCATCATCCTTTGCCTCCTTCTCTTCTAGCTATCTCTCCCTCTCCCTCTCCTCCCACTTGTATAGTTTTTGATGTATATAGAATGTAAACGTTAAAGTCACTATGGTATAACAACTACAGACACTATTGTTCAGAGTTGGTCTCAATTGCAGGCCATTTGCTCACTGTGTATTGCATATCAATAGACATATATGTGCTTGTATCTAAATCTTTATGAAACATATATGTTTTGAGTCTCATATGACCACTTCACCATCTTTTCTGTGAGTTGTTGTGTTGTCTGTCTTGTATCTGATAAATTTTGTTGTGGTCAGCATGGTAAGTAATATCACATTTTTAAAGAGTATGAAATATATAGTTGGTCACAATGATACGGTTGGTAAAGCTGAGCTGTATTGAATAATGTTGTTGAAAATTAACACATGGCTTTTATTCTAATTCAAAAGGTCATGTGCATCGATTTGTGAAGGTTAGTTAACATGTTATCAAGAAGTTATAAGCTTATAATGATGTTTCTTACTTGTTTAAATCTTTTAACAATTTCATATGCACTATAAAAGCAGCTTGATAACACATGTTTTGGTATTTGTCATATGAAAGAGATGTTTTCTTTCTCTCTCAAATATGTTAGTGATTGTTTTTTTTTAAAATTAATCAGGAGAGGTGCTAAGCCAAATCTAGACTAATCCTGCTCTTGTGGGCTGATTCATTTCTATTGAAATATAAAATGTAAAATATAGATTGAGAATTTATGGACGTATGTCACTAAATTTCATCTTTAAAAAAGTTATAATGCATTTCACTTCTTTTGCTAAGTTGATATTAAATTTTGACTTTATGATATTATTATTTTCAATATTTTTTATATGAATCATAAACTTACTGTATTTGGCTATATAATTTGTTTTAGGATATTCTAATAGTTGATAACACTACAAAATTACAAACTAATCACTTTAATATTTATACTCCTATTACGTAACAAAAAGTTGGGTTTAATCAACGTGAATAACTAAAAGTTTGAGGGTATTTAAGCAAATACAAGATTCTACCTTCTATTTTTTTTTCTTTTGTTTTTGCTAAACCCTAAACCTTTCAACGGTGGCCTTTGTATCGTTCTTCCTCGCTCCCCACCGCATTAGGCAGTCTCTCAGGTAAGCTTATTCAGTACTCTTCTAAGACCTATCGAGTTTCTTCTATCTTATTAGCACTAAAGATTCGATTTTTCTTAAGTCTAAACGCAGAACCATGGCAGCGAAACAGGGAGCTGCAGCTACAACATATTCACCAAAAATCATCGCGAGAACTCGGCCTCCTATCTTCAAAGACTCCGACTTTGATTGGACCCGTCCTGATGGCCGTGGATTCCACCAATGTCGACCTGCCTGTAAAACCCTAATCCCCTTTTTTTTCTCTTCTTGAACATTACCGTTCTTCATTGTGACAAAAAAAGGTTTCAAATGTCTGTTAAAGGGTTCAATGGCTCTCTTGTAAGACTAACTAGACTTGAAATTTTACTTCTTTAGTGAAAAAAATGTTTTTTTTTGTTTCAGTACTTCAGACAGGTGCTGTGAGTTCTGCTTCCGGGTCAGCTTATGCTGAGTTTGGGAACACCAAAGTCATTGTTTCAGTGTGAGTGTTTTTCAGGATTTTGGATTTTTATTGGCTGTCAGCTAATTGTGTTATGTGTGTTTTGGCTTCTTCTGTTAAGATTTGGGCCAAGGGAGAGTAAGAAAGCAACGAGTTATAGTGATGTTGGTAGATTGAACTGCAATGTTAGCTACACAACTTTTGCTTCCCCGTCTCTTGCTAGTCAGGTATGTGAGTTTTACATCTCAGGTTTGGATATTTTCTGTGTTTCTTTGTTTCATCATATTAGTTATACATGTGTGGTGTTTTTTTTAGGGGACTGATCACAAAGAGTACTCATCAATGCTTCATAAAGCGTTGGAAGGCGTAATCATGATGGAGACGTTTCCAAAGACAACTGTTGATGTTTTTGCGTTGGTGCTTGAATCTGGAGGCAGTAAGTCTCATCACTCTGTGCTTTCTTTTAGCCTCAACAATACTCATAATGCTCGAGAAAAAAAAAGCAAATATGATGGATAACTTGTGGAAGCATAAGAGTATGGTTCCCGTGGGGTTTGATTATGGATGGATTTGAGTTGTAATTGTATTGCAGGTGACCTCCCGGTTGTGATATCATGTGCTAGTCTTGCTCTAGCAGACGCTGGGATTATGATGTATGACCTTATCACAGCTGTCTCAGTGGTATGTATATGTTAACAACAGTTTCACCACTTCCACTGCATTATCTCTCGAGTCTCGAGTTTATTAGCATTAAGTGAAAAAAGTAACACATACACTGAAGTAAACTTGAGACATATAAACCTACTGTTTATCTCTTACCTCTAAAACACTGACTGAGAAATCGTTTCTGCGATTTTGAAAGTCTTGCATAGGGAAAAGCCTTATGATTGACCCGGTTACAGAAGAGGAAGGATGCGAAGATGGAAGCTTCATGATGACATGCATGCCATCTCGGAGTGAAATTACTCAGCTGACCATCACTGGTGAATGGACAACACCTAACATTAACGAGGTATGCCTTTTAGTAAACATACTTGGTCTCCTTTTAGTTGTTGCTCGGGGTTAGAGAGAACGGTCTTTTCTTTTCTCGCTGTTGATGTTATCCAACTGCTTCCTATGTCTAAATCACATGATGTTGGTTAATTAAAGTGTTCTTCATTATCAGCTTTTTAAGCACAAATTAAACTATAGTACTTTGTAATCCGACAAAGGGTCTATTTGGTTAACATATCAGCACTTAGTTGTGAACTAACTGGGTGTGATAGGAGGGTGTAGACATGTTTAACAATAAAAATCTCGAAATTTGCAGGCAATGCAGCTTTGCGTGGATGCTTGTTCCAAACTTGGAGAGATCATGCGTGATTGTCTGAAACAGGCTGCCTCAGCTTCCGATGAATGAACATACTCAAGAAACCATGGATTCCGATTGTTCCGCAGCCATTGGTATGAAACCGGTTAAGCTGTGGTTTAGGTAAAATTGAGTTTATACTAAACTGGTGTGGTGTAGTTTGGAAACCGATGTATTTTGGTACGTCAAAATCTGATGGAACTAGATCTTTAAAGAGCGTTCTTTGATGTATTACCATTAACTTTCACTCTAATAGTAAAATGATTTTGAGTTTAAAAAAAAAAGAGAAGAGGTTCTGTAATTGTTGTTGCCAACAAACTAGTTAGATATAGTTAAGGTTGCTCTACTAGTTAGTTTCTATATATACTTCATCTCTTTATTCTATACCGATTCGAAGACACGTTATATTCGTTCCGCATCTTTTTAATCTTTAGCCGCAAGGCCCGCGGAGTCCGTGACCACACCTCTCCACGCTCCATTGCAAGCTTGATCTTTTAAAAGCGTTCCATCACGTTGTTTAAAAGATTTTACTAAAAAGTTGTTACAAAAAGAGTTTCAGCTAAGTCAAAAGTTATGCGCAACTCAACTAGATTAAAAACATTAGGAACCTGGAAATAAAAAAAATTCTCATACAAAGAATATCAATAAATTTGCAATTCTCAAAATAAACTTACGCAGTAGATAATGAAATTACTGTTTTTAAAATAAATTTCAGTAGATACAAGACTAAATATAGTCATTACCATTTCAGTGATTTTTCTGATTTGGCTTTTTTTTTTTTGAATGATGTGGAAGTTTCTTTTTGATGCACAGACGGAGAGATCCGAGTTATTTGACCTGTTGGAGCCGTTAGTGTCAAGGGTTCAACACCAAGTTTGATGAGAAAAGAAAGGAGATGGAGCCACTGGGAAAGCTAAGGGGCAATGATGGTGGAAATGCCCGTGGGCCCGCTATCTGTTCTTTTGAAGAAGAGCTGAACAATATGGTAACAATCTTCTTGTTCACTCATGAGACGTTTTTATTTCACCTTTTTCATTTGGTTTGTGTTTGTGGGAAATGTAGATATACAGCTACCAATACCGGATACAACACGAAAGCATTCCGTTAACGGAGGAGAAGCAGCTTCTCAAAGAGATTAGGCTGCTTGAAGGGAAGAAAGATAAGGTCATTGCTAATGAGGCTTTGAGAGCCAAAATCAAATAATCTATGGGTCAGAAAGATGATATCCAAGGTCAAGTTAAGGTAAGAGAAGTTGTGGTCTTGTGCTCTTAGCTTCTCGCAGTGTAAGTTTGTTGAAATTGCTTTATATGGCTTGGATGGAGTGAAGGAGAGGCAAGCAATTTCAGCAAAGGATTAATCAGCTGAGTGAGAAGGTGAAAGCAACCAAAGATGAGATTCAGGTCCTGAAAAATGAGCTGAAGACTGTAAGTGAAAAGAGGGACAAAGTTGGATGAGACAGTACAAACACACATACTTTTGCGCATGTTCTTGTGATGGAGAATGATTTCTGCAAAACTGAAATACTCTTGGGATCTTATTTTATTTGTTCGTATAGAATTCAGGGTTATACCAAGGCCGTAATGTGGTGAACAAAGCTAGAGACTTGGCAGCACAAAAGAACATAGACGAGCTTGAGGCGCTCGCCAATGCCGAGGTTGAGAAATTCGTCTCCCTCTGGTGCAGTAAGAAGAATTTCAGAGAAGATTATGAGAAGAGAATCTTGGCATCACTTGATGCCAGGCAGCTAAGCCGGGATGGCCGGATGAGAAACCCTGAAGAGAAGCCTCTGGTTACTCAAGAAGCACCACCAGTAGCAAAGGCAGTGCCTTCTAAAACCGAGGTTGCCCCTAAAGCTAATGCAAAGGAAGAACTAGTTTCTGCACCTAAACCAGATGCTGCTCCTTTTGCTCAGAAGACTGAGAAAGCTAAAGATGCAGTGGAAGTAAAGAATGTTGTTGTTGATGAGGCTGATGAAGTATATGGTCTTGGAAAGCCGCAGAAAGAAGAGGAGAAAAAAGATAGATGAAGCTAGCTAAAGCCAAGCTAGCCATGGAAAGGAAAAAGAAGCAGGCAGAGAAAGCTGCTGCTAAAGCTGCGAAAAGAGCTCAAATGGAAGCTGAGAAGAGAGAAAAAAGGCAATTACTGTTCATTCTGTAGTATATCAGTGCTCTCTGCTTTCTCTCTTTATATTCTAATAATACTCCATCTTCTAGTGTGTTGCAGGAACAAGAGAAGAAAGCCAAGAAGAACTTTGATGCTGAAAAGGAGGAGATTGAAGCTCCGGTGGAGGAGAAACCGCAGAAGGAAAAAGCGTTGAAAGAGAAACCAATAAGGAACAGAATCCGCAGTAGAGGACCAGATATACTCACAAGAGCAATCCTCAAGCGTACGAAGCCGACTAATTACTGGGTTTGGGCTGGTCCAGCTGCTCTTGTAGTACTGATGCTTCTTGTCTTGTCTTGGGTTACTACTACGTTCTCTAGATCAAACGTAGTGTTCAAGCGAGGCTGCGTTGTTTTAGTTTGGGATCTTTTAAAGCTGTGATTTTTGCCTTTCCTGATTTACATACGAGTAGAGACTCTCTTCCCTTTAGAAATACTTTTTTACTTTTCACTTCTTTGTTCTTCTCGCTTCTGTTGTTGAGACTTTCAACTTTGAAGAAAGAAAACAGTTTTTGCTACATTTTATATAACTGTGATAGTATTCCCATCTACGGTGCTAGAAAATCACATTTCTACATAAGTGTCATCACTTGCTACGAAAGATTAAAGATTACATTAGCTTACTTGTTCAGACATTCTTCCTTTTGTTCTCTCTCCAAGCCTTTTGCTTCTTGTTCCACCTTTGGAGAGCAATCTTCCCCGACTTCCACTTTTGACTCCGAAACCGTTCTCTCCCTTTTAGCCAATCGGAATAATCCTTCCCGGGCTCACACACTATGAAATCTGCCAACTCCTCCACGTCGCTGCTTTTCAGGTTTCCTTTTCCGGCCATACACCACAGAAATTTCTCCCCATTGCAGCTTTTTTCTTCGACACCAACTCCTGAATCTGAACCATTCTCTGCATCTTTAGCTTCAGACAGCTTACTGCACAATCATGTAGTCCCGTTAACGATCTTATAAATGTGGTTATCAACCCCCCATGAAGTTAAAAGAGGAACACATGGCTTTTCTGTACCTACCCCATGTACAAAGTTCGGATTTTTTGAAACTTCAAAGCAACTGCCCCGCTCAGTTTCCTATCTACTGCACTCTGTACCATACAACCATTGATTCATTTAGAAAAAGCAGAAATTTAGAGTTTTGTGCAAAGAGTTATTAGTTGTTACCTCTTCAGCTTTATCAGAAGCTTCCAAGTCTTTGGAAACACTGGATGGTATAGAAGGTGACGGACTTTCTAAGTGCCCAAGGGCTTCCAAGTCACCCCCTTCTAAGATAAATAAATACAGAGTTACCACCATTCCAAAAATGGAGCCCTTCATTAGAAAGTCAAGCTTAAGTGCAAAGCTTACGGACAGTAAGCTAGAAAAATGCATAAGCATCCACTTAGATTTTAAATGAACATGAGGATGAGATTCCAATTTATCCTGCAGGAAACTTTGACCGGGTAAGTGAACACTGAACTTTTCAAAACGTTGAACAACATCCATCAAGGATTTGTATTCCTTGCAAGATCGAACATCTCCAACGTCTTCAGATCGATGCCGGAGAACCCAGATGGCTTGCAATATAGAACAACTCATCAGCTTCAGTATGGATGCAAGTAGATATAGATCTTCGAAACTAGATGCGCTGTATTTTTGCAACACAGAGTCCATGAAATCATCAGAACTAGCTCTAAGTATCACGCAACCGAGAACTGATAAAACCTGTGACAACATATTGTTTGAGTAGGAGCTATCAAATACACTTAGGCTTTCCTTTGCATATGCTACAGAACAAGCTACCAGCTCATCATTTTCTCTCTTGGCATTGTTACTTTGATATGAACCCCATGAATCCTTTAGCTTCAGTATAACCTCGTTAACTTTTTCCAGTGTTGAGGGCAAAAGAAGATGAGTTATTCTCATCCGAGAACTACTCGTCGAAACACCAAACTTCCCAGATGAGTTATTCTCTTCCGTACACATGTACCGTGTGTACAGAACAACAGATTTATCAAATGCATCAATGCATCTACCAAAAAGCTGAAGGTCTAATCCCTTAACACATGCAGGTGAACAAATACCGATGGCATCAGAGACCAATAAAACCACATAGGCATGAATCATTCTTGGTGCAGAGAACATCACGGGGTTTAGCAGCAAGGACGCAGCAGTACTCATGGTTAACTGAGGAGTTCTAACCGGACTAACTTGCTTCCAGTATAATCTCTCAACATACATCTTATTCATTTTCTCATCAGACACTGATAAGATAAAGTGAGCGGAAACCATTTCCACCACACCGGCCCTGTCATGCTTACTGAACAGTATACATGAGGAGAATGCAGGATCTACAAGGAAAAGCAGGTCCCTGATTGACTTATTCACCAAAACCCCATCGATGAAAACCTGGACACATTAAGGGCCAAATCAATAAGAGCTACTAAACATAACACTGTCTTAAAGATTCAACTTCGAAGCACTTGCCAATAGTATAAAAGCCACAAGGTTTCAAGACCGTCAAAAGAAAATCTAAGAAACAAAATGATCCACAGATCTATCAAGATTTACCTCAAGCCCTGTGCAAAGAAAAGTACGGCGGAGATCGTTATGAGTGAATACAAAAGAAGAACTACCCCCATACGTTGCACGAATCAATCGACTGAGGATAGAAAAAAGAGTTTTCGCTTTCTCCAGAACCAACTCTTGATTAGGCAAAAGTAAAGTGATGATCTTTACACAGCATCTTAAGAACAGTATGGCCAATTCAATACTTTCTTCACTACTTGCAAATGCGTGACAACTCTCATCATTCTCTTTGCATAAAGTAGAGAAGAGGCTTTCGAAACTCCTATCAAGCTCCGTGAACAACACATCAGAGAGGTTACAAACATCAACGAAACTGATAGATTCCACTTGCTCTCCACTGGATTTGATAGTCCAATAGTGTGAGGTAACGTCGCAACTATCCCAGTTTATCGGTGGACTTAACGATAGCTGATCCAAAATGTACAACAGATGTTTCAAGAGTGGCTGCTTAGAAACCTGTGAATCAAAAAGGGGACTCAGATGGTTATTTCCAAAATCCTTAAACCCTAAAGTTCAAAACTTTCGCGACAGATTTTATCAAAAACGACGAGATTACCAGTAAATGTCGAGAGACTAGCTAATCCAACAATCATTTCATACTCACATCAACGATTTAAAGGAGATAGATTGAGACATTGTACCTGAGCGGAAGCAATAGCTGAAGCAAGGGATCGGAATAATTTGTCAGGATCTGATACCTTCGAAGCACGTAGCTTCTTACTGTTACGCTTGGCCGCCATCGCCGAGAGGGAAGAGAAGAGGAGAGAAGATGCTCGTAGTCGGCGAGGTTCTCGATTTTGAGAGACTTTCTACGTGGCGGGAAACGACAATGCGCACGTCGTTTTGTGCGTTTCAAACGACACGCAGTTTGTTTGAGAAAAAGGTAAATGTTTTGGTGACAGACTAAACGGGACCTTGACTATCATACTATTTTGTTTAGGCCTCCTGATTTGTTCTCGATTTCAGGCCCATTAACCTCCAATCTATAATTGGTTTAGACCATTTTTAACCTGAATCTCTTATCATCTTCTTAACTTAATTTGATCTTCTTTTTTCTTAAAACGCTTTTCAGATAAGAAACTTTTTTTATGTCTCTTATGCAAAGACTTTCTTAAATTTTCTTAGTTGAAATTAAAATTTTTTTTAAGAAAAATAAGAATCTCATGCTAAAAGACATGCATTAAAAATGTTTTTAGAACTTATGAATCTTAATATTGTACCAGTTATGTTCAGTACAATTTTTTTTTTGAAATAGTAAAAATATTCAAATTCACAAACATTGTACCTATGACTTTTGATCATTGTGCTCCATGATTGAAAAAACGTTTGAGAGGGAACTTGGTGCTTGGTGGTGGGTCTGAAGACAGAGACACTTGCGTATCAGTGGTCACTATGTCCAAGGTTAACACTTGGACGACTCGTAGCGTCCTCCATGTGTATGCATGGGGCCTAAACTGGCGATGATACAATGGCTACTTGTCGCGTGTAACCTCTATTAGCCTTACAACTTAGCTATCGTCTTTAAATGCTTTGGTCGCATCCACAATAACTCTACTTTGGTTCTCTTCGGATAAATGTAAAAAATTTATATGCGTTCAAAACGCACCGAATCTCATGACTACTAAAAGCTAAATCAGTGTAGGTCCTTACTTCACAGGTTTCTACTGCCGACAGTGAGAAGAAATAAGCCTTTCCATTTTTAAATGAACAATCAAAATAACCACACACAAAAAATGAATAATGAAACACACAGCAAGAAGACTTGTGATGAGTATCTTGTCAAGATTATAAGGGCATCAACAACCCTAGCACCCCATTTGGGGTGCTTATTATTTTATTTTTTACTTTTTTTTTTAAAATAAAAATAAAATTAAAAGCAGACCAATCACGGGCCGCCACGTGTCAGTGGAACCCGTGAACAGTGCAAAAACCAAAGAAAAAATGATGTTTATTTAGGAGTTTTAAGAGTTGGTTTTTGGGGTGATAGTGAGCTCCACCCCTTAAGCATCCCTTAAGCACCTGGGATAATGCTGGCCTAACACTAAAACAAAGTGGAAAATAAAAAGAAACCTTTTTGCATGTGTGACATTGACATAAATAAAAAAAAGTATCAAAAGATAAAAGAGAAAGTCACTGTAGCTTTTTCCTTACGTGTGCTTTGGTAGGTAAATGAATTAATTATGGTTAGCCTTTAATTTAATGTGATTGTAAAAAAAGCTTTGATACGACCCAACTTGATATCTATCTATATCCATGCAACCTAAATATCTTATACGAAATAACATCGCATTTAACTCTTACCACTTTTGTAAAGACAATCACCTAACTGGTACTACCACTTTGTTCTCGACAGCATAAACGTCGGTAGTTACCAACCGGAGCTAAAAACAATCACCTTTATACACACATGGTCACTTTTAGTTAAGAGTTATCAAGTTAATGTTTAACTAGAATGATCATGTTTAGCACAATATTGTGTCTATTACTTCTTCCATTTTTTATTAGATGATGTTTTGTATAAATACTCAAAAATTAAAAAACTTATAATTTTTTAAAAAATATTTTTAAATATATAATTTTAATCATATATTTCGAATATAAACTTTTTAAAACATAATTGTAATTTGAAACGGAAGAGTATTATTTATTACAACAGAAACAACAATCCAAGTTATCCAACTATACTGTTGATGGAATCCATAACCAATAAAAAAAAAGTAGAGACTAAGATGAAACTAGAACAATAGAATAGAGAAAATCAATTCAGACATGAAACTCTAGTCTCAAAGGTGTTATTAAGCTGACACAAAGATGGTTAAGACCAGACTTAAAACTGTAGTTACCGACATAACGGTCATACCATTCGCAGATGATTTTTTCTCTCCTGGAGCTCCCGCCGGCGTATTGATATCACCGGAGCTTGACGGACCTTCTGCAGAAGGACCCATCTCTGAACCTGAGGGCCCCATCGCCGAACCTGAGGGACCCATCCCGGACGGCGAAGAAGAAATGGAGGAAGGAGATTCTCCCGGAGCCATAGATGGAGAACCGGCTGAAGAAGATTTCGGTGCCATTGATCCCGACGGTGAAGAAGAGGACGGAGATGATGATTCAGGTGGCTGAGGTGATGGAGGAGAAGTCATCGGAGAAACAGGGGAAGAGGACTTAGGTGACATTGATCCCGGCGGAGAAGTTACCGGAGCAGAGGACGGAGAAACAGGGGATGAGGACTTAGGTGACATGGACCCCGGCGGAGAAGTCACCGGAGCAGAAGACGGAGAAACATGGGAAGATGATTTAGGTGGCGTAGGTGCCGGTGGAGACGTCACGGGAGAAACAGAGGAAGAAGACTTAGGCGGCACTGAACCTGGAGGGGAACTTCCCGGCGTGGCGGCTTGAGGAGGTGGAGTCGAAGTTCTAACAGACAAGACAACGACAGTAAGCTTTTGACCCTTCTTACAGTTATCTTCATTACCGCTGATGAAGTAAAACGGACCAGAACGATCAAGAGAGATCTCAGAGTTTCCATCGTCAACTTTCTTGATCGGATTCTTTGTATTACATCCGTCGTAATCAGCCTTGTTCACCTCTAGAACAGAGTCAGCTCCCTTTGCGTAGGTAAAATCTGCAAGAATCAAATTAAGTCTCAGACCAAAAAAATCAACCAAAAAGTAACTAATCATGACAAGTGAGTAAGAAGAGGTTATTTATACAGAGTGTGTCGTGTACTAGGAAACGGCTCTTTCCAGCCCAGGATCCATAATCTTCCGGGGGGTTTGGAACCCACGCGCCGCTACCTCCGACTCCGAACCTCCGTGCGTCAGAGATGGTAGAGAAAGAGAGGAGTACCGTGAAGAAGAAGAAGAAACAAAGGCTCTTGGTTCTAAGAAACGCCATGGTTTTTTCTTTTTTATGAGAGATGATGAGACAAATGGGTTTGTGTTGTGTGACTATGAATATATAGAAATAGGGATAGAGGTTAACGTTAGTGAAGCTTTTGTTTTTTTTAGATAGAGAGATGTAACGTTTATGGCAATACGTGTTTTAAAAATTGAATCTCGTGTCAGTCTTCGTTCTTTACTTCATTAAAAGAAGAGACTTTCTTCTTGTATCCACCACAACGTGTTTAGAAAAGAGAAAATCCTTTTGTGCTTAACGAGTTTATTACGCGTTTAAAGAGGGTATATAGATTGTGACAAAAAGAATCGGATTCAAACACCAATCTCAAAAGAACTAATGATGTTTCATTCTTGAGGATTTGTCTAACAACGAATCATATGCCCATTTAGCATTGATATGAGAATACTACTACAAGTGCATCTGGTTCCATTTTTTTTTTTGTTTCTTGAGTAAAAGTGTTATCTTTACGATGCATGGAATCATTATTGTAGCTGTTAGATAATTTCTGAAAGCAAGATTTTTGAATGTCTGAACTGGGCTTAGGTACGGGCCTTGAATCTGATTTCTCAACAGCAGTGCTCAATCTCTTGTTGATAGAATCATTAACAAAGATGGATTATAAAGGAGGCATCGATATAGCAAACGAGGAGAGTGGAGATGCAAACAAAGCTGAAGAGTTTAGAGAATGGAGAAAGTGAAGAATGTAGCTGTGCGTGAGGATGGAACTATTGCCAAAATCAGTCACCAGGATGAGAATATACACGTAGGTGGTGCTGCTATGACATATACGTCAACTTATGTAGAAATCATGGAGATATAAGTAGAAAACAAGTTGTGAGAAATAATAGTTGTGATGGGGTAAAACAATATATCATTTACTGAACTAAACTATTTATCCTCACCATTCATAAACTCTCCCTTTTACTTATTACAATTTGTCATTGATGTCTTAACATTCAAACTTTCTTGATCTACCATCTACCTCTGCTGCTGTTGTGGTTGTTGTTTGTCTCTCGCTGAGTTTGAGCTACTCAAAACTGCTAATGGATCTCATAGCCAAATCCAAAACTATTGCAGTGATGCAGTCTTTTATCTTCCTCGAGATGGTTTCTTGGAGGGAGTGAGCTTCCTGAACCCGGCATGTAATAGCATAACTACAAAGAAAGCATTAGAGTTCATAACTGACTGGCCATATATATAGTAGCTAAATCGAACTTTGACCAATCTGTTAGCTTAGTTACCTGAATAACTGACCGCAAGAGCAGAGAAAAGAGCCATTTGGACATTCAAAAACGTCAGAAGAACCGCAGTCGCTGCAAGCAGGACAAGTAAAGAAACGGGATTAGTCTCGTCCTACTACACACATATATAATCCATTCTATAAGTTGCAGTCTCTTCAAGATTCTAAAACGTTCAAACAACTACCACATATGATCCCATTGAACCCAACTTTCAACACATAATACACCGCTTACTTAGTAATATCAAGCTCTAGTGATTAAGCTAAACAAGTAAACCAAAGGAATGGTTTTATCCAAAAGATCCCAAAACCCATACAAAGTCTCTCTATGAACTCACATCAAAACGTTCTCAGCATTCTATGACTAAAAGTACAAACGCAGGAACAGATCCATCCCTTGAAACTCACCGCACTGTCCAATACCAATCACGAGTTTCCGAGCAGAAGGGTGACGATCAAACTTCCATCTGTCACTACAGTACTTGAACAGCTCCCAAAGTGCTAAACTTGCTAACAATCCCACCAATGCAAGTGGCATCTGATACCTACAAAAGCACCAAGAGACAAAGAAAACACCATAAAGTTCTTAACTTTACAAAGATTAAGACTTTATACAAAGAGAAACAGAACCCATACAATGCACAAGCGAAGAAGACGATGAACAACGTAGCGTAATTCCTAGCGAATCTCTTGATATTCTCATGAACCCTCATCCTCGCCTGCTGAGAAGACGACGGGAACGAGTAAGAGTCGCACGCGCCGAAGAAACCGGTGGTCCACGGAGGCGTATCGCCTGAGAAGTCATCAGCGGAGAGCTTGGAGAAAGGGTTGATGGTCAGAAGAGAAGATACGGTGACGAGACGAGACAAGAGAGAGGCGAAGAAGCCGCCGGTTATGGAGGAGACGACGTCGTCTGAGGCTGAAGAAGTTGCTGCGGCAGCTGAGGAGGATGACGAGGAGGCGGGGGCGGCTGCGGCAGCTGCAGCGGAGGTGCGGTGATCGAGGAGGTCGAGGTAGCCGGAGTCACGGAGCCAAGACTCGAAAGCAGGATCGGGAACGCTTAGAGAGAGAGGGTTAGGAGAGAAGGCCATTGTGGTTGTCGTCGTCTCCTCGGTGTTCACAAAACATTTATTTTCTTAATCCATAACTTCTTCGAAATTGTTAAAATAGTACTCTCCTATAAATTCTTGCTACATTAACTCCTCCAACTTTTTTTTTAACGTAAAAATGATTTGCTTCACTAGAATTTAACGCTCAGACTAATCTCCATAGCATATATCCATGTAAACTATCTATGCAACCATGTCTTCTGCATTGGTAGTTTCTTGGAGAAGTTATATAAGCTTCTATGCAACCTAATATTTATTACACCTATCATAACATTAAGCTATCCATGGATTTTGATACAAGGGTTTATATATGTTACAGGACAAAGATGTTTACACCTTTTTCGAGCCCGAGTTAGCCAAGAACACTTAGTCTTATCCTTCTCTAGACAGTGGCTCCCCCAAGAAGGTCTCATCGACTGTTGCTGACCTAAAGGATGAGAATTACTTCTCAGTAGCTAATGGGAGAAGTCACACAAAGGCTAGCTATTTCCTTGACTCATCTGCTGATGTTGTACAATTGATCCACAAGCTTTGCACTCACAACAATTCTTGAATCATTCATTATATGCCATGGTGACCTGATTATGTTAGAGAAAATTTGACTTGCGAGTTTTTCCCTTTACAAAATTCATTTGTTTCTTTTTACTATCTGTCTTTTACCTCTCTTAGTTCTTAGATTTTAACTGGTCCATGATCCTATCGTATTGATTTTTTTCTTGTGCTGGACCATCTTAAGCAAATAGTTAAACTGAAAATACTACAAGTAACACATGAGCTGAACCATAAGACCAAGAAACTCAAGTAAACTAGTAATGTGCCCGGCTCGGCCTGGCTATAAGACACAACAAGTTATGTGCTTTGGCTACAAGTTTTGAGGCCACATAATCTGATTGCAGTTGTAGTGGAGAGGATCATATTCATAATCAAAGTCTCATTGAATTTACTAGAGGCGGGCGCACAACACAATGTACATGGCATTGACAATATAAAAGTGACGAACATACGAATTATAATGTGAGAAACACTTGCAGACACACATGGTTTTTCAAATAATCAAAGAATCACAAGAGGAGCTTCATCGGTTTTGACAGGTGCCGTCTCTTGTGTGGGTGGCTCAGTCTCAGAAGGAACTTTCTCATCTTCCTTCACAGCTTCTGGAGTTGGCTCGGCCTTGGTTGCCTCAGAAGACTCCTCTTTGGTCTCACCTTCCTTCTTTGCCTCATCACTAGACTCTTCTTTCTTCTCCTGTGAATCAAACATATCAACAGCAAGAGTCTCAAGAATTTGTAGTGAATCTTCAAGCTATGATTATGTAAGAAAGTCTTGAAGAAGATTTTAAACCATATTGAAAGAAATGCTCAAGTGGGATTCATAATACCTGAGGTAATGTGGTATCTGTCTCAGTTGTTTCATTCTTGGACTCAACAACAAGATTCTCTGTGGGGACAGAGCCTTCAACGATGTCAGATTCCTTAGGTTTGCTCCCACAGGCTCCCATGGTCTATTTGATTGAAAGGATTAGTTTGAAAAAACAAATTACAATGTGAAGAACTGTGGAGCAAAAACAACAAGAAATGAATAGATGAGAGGAGAAAAGAGAACTACTCGAGACAATAAGAGATGCGAAACTAGTTTCCTGCTTTATAGAGGAGAGGCCTGTGAAGAGATAAATATAGGAGATCGTATATGGACTACATCTATTTCAGGTAAAGCCAGATTCATTAGTCATGACATCTTCAAATCTCTGTCACGTTCTATCTATTTACCCAGAGGACACCCATTTTTCTCCACTGTTCTTCTATGTTAAGGGACAACGGTTTTATTTTCCCGCTGGAAATTTCCAAACATAACAAACGAATGAGAGTCACAGATAAACCAGACATTCATAGGTAAACGTTCAGACCAAATCATAATCGATGTTCAGGTATGTTTTCTATTTCCCAAATGGCATCAAGCCGCCAAAAAAAACAGGGAAGACGATAGTGTCTCATATTTGAAAGCTGGAAAAGACGGATTCTCTGTTTTCACAGTTACAGAATGATCTCATTCTTGGTTTCGTTTGGCTACTACGGCTCCTTAGTGCGACTCTGAAGAGAAAATACTGGTTCACCGGTGTGACCTGGTCTCTCTGTTTCGAATGTTGTTGAGCCTGATCGGTTTTTAGATCCTTCTGATATCTCTTTCTCACCTACATCTTCCCAGTCACCTTCTACTTCTGATGTTTCTGGGTGATCCCTCTTTGGACTTTGGTTGACAAGGCTTTTGTACATTGTTAAAGCTTGAGCAATCATGCTAGCAGGATTTGAAGCTGTACTTGGAAGCAACATTGTCGTACCCTAAACCCCGACATATAAAAATCACTCAAGCATTAGATAAGCCCAAGCAATGACAACGAGATTTTACATGAGATTTGTTTGTCTACCTCCTTGGCAATGTTACTGAAGGCTTGAATGTATTGCTCTGCAACTCTCAAACTCGCAGCCTGCAAATTGTACAGTGATGAAGTATAAGTTCACATTTGGACGGCTAAAAATACAAGCCTAAGCCCTTAAATATATATATATATATATATATGAAACAAAACCATCTCAATTGGCAAGTCCGAGAAACACGGAAACCTTTGTCTAGAGTGAAAAAAAAAATACTATAAAGAATTAAGTAACCAAGCTAGGTTCGTTAAAATTCACCTCTACTCCCCCAGTTTCTTTGAGAGACTGAGATAACATGGCAAGGCCTCTAGCAGTTGCTTGTGCTCTAGCCAGTATTGCTTCAGCCTCACCTGAAGAACATTAACAAAGGATAATATATTTTTAAGCATGAGCAGTGGAGAAAACAGTTTCACTGGCACCAAGTAGTCTTCAGTATATAGTGAAAGAATAAGAAAATGAAACTAAAAATTCTTCTAATGAACCTAACTAACAATGGACACCACATGTTATCAGTCTGAAGTATACTAACCCTGTGCTCGATTCACTTGGTCCATCTTTGCAGCTTCAGATGCCAAGATTACAGAACTTTTCTTACCATCAGCAATATTGATATGGGCTTGCCTTTCTCCTGTTATATATAATAAATCAAAGGATTAAAAAATGTTAAGCATGCTTCTTTTTTCAAATGCAAAATGGAAAACCCAACAAAAGTAAGTAGCTTTTAGCCAAGAATAGTAAACGCATTATGAGCTGTAGTAATATCACTGCTCAATCTCAGAATATGACTTTTGAAGGACAAGTCAAAGCAGTATTACCTTCAGACTCAAGAATCTGGGCTCTCTTTTTACGTTCAGCTTCAGCTTGCATCTCCATAGCAACCCTCACTCCATGAGGGGGCATAATATCCCCTGGAGATACACGACTTGTAAATAAGCAGAAAAAGATATGTAGCTAATAACCGACAGAGAGAAAAAACACAGAACAACTCACTTATCTCATAACGAAGACACTGAAGACCCCAGTCTTTTGCAGCAACATTGATGGCTTCCTGCAAGCATGTAAATCCGTCTCAAAAATCCATCACATGTTTTCTTCTTCAACGTGTATATTTCCTCTAAGCTCTCTTAGTTATTTGGAAAAAGAGAGGTAACACAGCTTGGGATACTGAACATATACATCATGAGCAAAGTCCTTATCTGAAATCTAAAATCTTTCTATCTAACTTAAGTAGAATCAAAAAACATTGCCGTAGGTGATTTATATGTCACAACTAAAGTTCCCAATCTAAAATCTTTCTTTCTAACTAAGTAGAAACCAAAAACATTGCCATTGCAATATTCTATTGAGGTTAAAAAACAACAAGAAATTGAATCAAGCTAACATATGCAATGGAACTGAAGTACTGTGAGAGTTAAGGAAGGGAACGAACCACTATCTTTTCGTTGAGAGTATCTCTTTCCTCAAAGGTCTTATCAAGCGTGATCTTACCAAGCTCACTACGCATGGTGGTCTGAGCCAGCTGAACAACAGCATAGATAGGACTCTCAACGCCATAAGAAGCTAACTTAGGATCCACTATCTGCAACAAAAGAAATAAATCAAAATCATAAAAAAAACAAGTAAATGAAGTGGTTGGTCGAAGATGATGACCTTGACATAGAGAACGCCATCGATATGGATACTGACGTTGTCTTTAGTAATCGCAGTCTGATTAGGAATCGGGATGGCTTCTTCCTTGAGGGAATGAACATAAGCAATCCGATCAACGAAGGGAATCAGGAAGTGAATCCCCGACGGCAATGTCTTGGCGAATTTACCGAATCGCTCAATCACATACGCTTTCTTCTCCGGTACAATCCGTACTCCCCAGTTAACCGGTGGAGTTAATTGAAAGCTATTATGAACATTAACCGAATATATATAAATCAATCCTAATGCCTCAAACATAGTTGACAAAGCGTTGCGAAATGGTTCTAAGCTGAAAAAACCTGTTGGAAGGATAGCCGGCGGAGGTGAAGTGACGGACGGTTGATGCGGCGGCGGAAGATTGCCGGAGGTAACCAACGGATCTCAGGGAGGTGTAACCGACGGAGCTTTTACGGACGAGGTGATTCATCATCGTCGTGGATATTATCAATCAGAAAGTGAAGAAGGAAAAACCCCTCAGAGACTAAACCTCGTGTCTTCTTCACTCTCTCTTCGTGGACCAAAGAAGGCGTCGTCACGCAGTGTTCGTGGAGAGGAGAAAATGTGAATGGGTTTCGTGAGTAGTTTGGTAGCTGTTGCTATTGGGCTCAAAACCAGCCCAATCATAAAACTTATTGGGTATGTATTATTAGCTTATTAAATCCATTTGTGTTGTTCATTTGTAAACCAAAGATTTGCAATTTTGTTAATGTTTGATACTCTAGTTTCTTATGTTTAAAGAAATATAAATTTCATTGGTTCTAATACACGTCTTCGTGTTATATGAGTATGTTATTTATGTTGGAAAGCGCATTTAAATTGAGAATGCATGGAAAAAGTGAAGTTTATAATGGGTTTCACATGGTGAGGCTTTTATCTGAGTCATCAAGATCGGCGCCGTTCGACTTTAAATACCGACATCAAGAGAAAAAAAAATGACAATAGTTAAAGTTTGGTAATGACAAAGCTCATTACCACCTTTCAAACATATCCTCTTTTTATTATGTGTCCACGTCAACGCCATGCATATGATCGTTTCTAAAAATAATTTTTAAGATTATTAGAAGTTTCAGGTTTGCTTAGATGAGTTATTTCACATACGGTATGATTTACCTGTTGCCATGATCGGCCTAGATTCCAATCCGAAATGTAGAATTATTCTCAAAGTTTTTTAGAAAACCGGATGCTCTTGACATTTTGGATGCCTACACTAGCTAAGATATAACTACAAGGATTTTTGTAGATATTGGAATTTGATTTATGGCTATAACCTTAAGCTCCATAAATTAGGATGATCTAGTCACTTGAAATTACCACAATACTAGACTAACAAACATATTATACATTTGTCACTTAGGATATATATCCGTGTGCTAAAATTAACGATAAAACTAATATTCAAAAAATCTTTACATGATAATTATTTTAATTTTTTATAGAGGATTATTGTTTAATTGGACATGTTGACCGATTTGTTAAGTTTATATCAGCTTTTTAAAGCCTATACCATCTTTTTTAAAACAAAATTACTTTCAAATATCCTTTTGTTTATGTCTGATTTTTCGTATATGTGAACGCATACATGTCGGCTTGATCAACTTTTTAGATAAAAACACAAGAATCTATGCAAAATCAAGTATGATGAGAAAATATAAAATGCATCATATATCGATCTACCTAGAGAAAAGGGGTAGTTTTAAAAAGAAATAATTTGATTTTATATTGGTTAAATATCAAAAGATTCAAGTCTAAATTTTCTTTATAAGGGGATAAAGAAAAGGAGGAACATATAACATGGGATCCAAGGTCCAAAGAAAGGTCTTTTTGGTGAAGGCTTTATTAGCAAAGAAAAAAAGTGGTGACACACTTTACACTAAATCCAAGTCATTAGATCTTAAAAGAGCTTACAACATGACGACATCAACAACATGCACCTCATGATCTCTTCTGCATCTAACCCCAGTTACTGTCCTCAACGTATATACATATACGTACACACTGCACACACACACTCATACATATATGTATATCTCTTTCTCACTATATATAGCTAAGTGTGCATGGTTCGAGTTAGAAGTTGGAAAGCTATCAGAGACTACAATGGCTGATCTGCAAATCGTGCCAGCGTACAAGGTGGAAGCACAGTACGTAGAAATGATGGTGCCTTTGTACTCTTACGGTTGTGAGAAGAAAATCGAGAAGGCTCTTTCTCATCTCAAAGGTAACAACTCATCGATAGTTATATTCATGATTTAGATTCCATGTTAGCTTATATTATTGTTTATAATAAACAGGAATATATTCAGTGAAAGTAGACTACTACAAACAGAAGGTGACGGTCTGGGGGATATGCAACAAGCTTGATGTGTTAGCAATGGTGAAAAAGAAGCGTAAAGAAGCTCGGTTTTGGAACGTTGAAGAGAATGATCAAGAGATTGTGGATGATTCCATCGTCCAGGAAGAAGACACTGTTGAAACTTCGTCTGATTCAGATAATAAATCATCGGCGTTTTATACGTATTCACCGTCGTCTCCGAGGTTTAAGAGACCTTCTTTGTCACTCATTAGAACATCTTCCTTCACATGGAAAGCTGTGAAGAAGGTCTTCTCTAGATCCATTTCCTTTTGAATCAATATGAGCCTAATAATAATGGTACAAGACATCACGTATCTTGTAATGTATAAATACCAAATATTCTAGTTGAGAACACTTAAACGTCAGTTAACCAATATGTTTGAAGGTCGCAGCTATAGTGTTTCATTGATCAAAACGTCATAGTTGATAAAGATCCGCAGCTATAGTGTTTTAGAGTCTCAAATCCATCTCCTTACCATTCAACCACAAGGTCCCGAACATCAATGTTTTGTTGTTCAAGTCAACAAACTTTCGACACAAGTGTGTATCCACACTCTTGAACCAAATACTTCACCTTTTTCATCCCTGATTCTCTGCACATTGTTTTACTGTCTATGTATCTTTTAAGTTTCAACAATATGGCTGCCTCTTGTTGTTGGATATGAGTTTCAGTCAATTATATCTCAGTTTGAAGAAACAGAGAAAAAGAAACTTAATCTAATGAGAAAGTAGACAGAAGATTAAACACCTTAAATTGAATTTGGAGCTATACTCTTAAAAGATTTAAGACAAATCAACCAAGGAATAATGTTCAGTTGCAATAGAAATGGCACAGTAGCATCATCAGAGATTCATCTACTTATGGCTGCTGCTGCTGCTGCTGCTTGAACTCTTCTTTTTCAGTAAGTTTCCAAACTTTCGGAGCAAAGGCTTCTTCTTTTTCTGCTGCTGTTCCTTTGGGAGCAGACTTCCAGCATCTTCAGCGTGTTCTGCAGAAGACAAGCCATTGCTTAACTGATCGAAGTTTTCACTGCCTTCTGCTTTTGATTCATCTTCCTCTTCAGCAAAGTCGTGCTCTGACTCTCTCTCTGAAGAAGCTTCTCTCTTTTCTATATGGTAGCCTTCCCACGTCTTGAGCCCCCCTTCCATGGAGTCTTTATCTTTGTCTCCTTTTCCTACTACTCCTTCAACGTTGTGAGCCGACCAATGCATTGGTGAGTCATCTTTCAGATGTTTATCAATGGCTTCTACTGGACTTTCTTGTACCTTTTGTTCTCCGGTTCTGTGGTGAGAAGGTTCGGTTGTGGTAGTCTCTTCTATGCACTTGGAACCATTTTCCTTTGAAGACTCTACAGCTTTCGGGACTAAGTCATGACCATTTTCATCTGGTTTCTCTTGTCTGGAAGAAGCTTTTTCTAGCAACGTTGTTAACTCTTCAATCTTCTTAAGCGCAGAAGCCTCTCTAGCCTTAAGCTCAACGTTATCATTAATGACAGCCTGCAACTCGGTTTCTTTGTCAAGTAGACTCCCTTTCATCTTTGACAACTCCTCTATCTTCTTTGCAGCTAAATCTTCCTGCACCTTAAGCTCTTGATTTTCTTGATTAATTCTTTGAAACTCATTTTCCTTTTCAAGCCAACTCTGCTTGAGATGTACCAACTCGTCAATCTTTTTCAGTGATGATTCCTCTTTGGCCTTAAGCTCCACATTTTCATGGAAAACGCCCTGCAACTCCTTCTCTTTATCAAGTAAACTCTGTTTGAGGTTTGTCAGCTCTTCAATCTTCTGAACAGAAGAGGCTGCTTCGGCCTTGAGCTTCTCATTCTCGACAATTGCATTATTCAGCTCCTTTTCTTTCTCAACCAAGTTTAGCTTAAGTTCAGATAACTCCTCTATTGTCTTAAGCGATGAAGCCGCTTTGGATTTGAGCTCCTCATTTTCGTTAACAACACCCTGTAACTCACTCTCTTTAACGAGCAAGCTTTGATTAAGATTTGACAGCTCTTCAATCTTCTTTTGGGCTAGAGAGTCCTTGGCTTTAAGGTCCTCAATCTCAAGGACCATACCATCAAACTCATTTTCTTTATCAACAAGATTTTCTTGCAGCATCGCTAACTCTTCAATCTTCTTGAGATAGGCAGCCTCTCTTTCTCTAAGCTCTTCGTTTTCTTGAGTAGAACTCTGGAGTTTGGTTTCTCTATCAGCAAGTATTTCAGTTAATTTTGACAACTCTTCAATCTTCTTATGATAAGAAGACTCCCTTTCTCTTAACTTTCCATTTTCCTGAATGGCAGATATCAGTTTGGCTTCTTCCTCAACTAATCTCTCATTCGCCAATGACAACTCCTCCATCTTCTTGATATATACAGCCTCCCTATCTTGGAGCACCTCAATTTCGTGAATGGTGCTGTGCAACTTCGTTTCTTTATCAGCTAAGTTCTCATTCACTGCTGACAACTCTTCAATCTTCTTCAGACAATCAAGCTCCCTTGTTCTAAGCTCCTCAGCTTCTTGAGCAATGCTCAACAGTTTGGTTTCTTTTTCAACCAAGCTTACATTCACCGCTGACAACTCTTCGATCTTCTTGAGATAATCAATCTCCTTCCCTCTTAGCTCCTCCGCTTCTTGAATAATGCCCTGTAGTTTTGTTTCTTTATCCACCAAGCTTTCATTCACCTTTGACAACTCATCTATCTTTGCAAGAGAAGAAACCTCCAATTCTCTGAGCTTTTTGATTTCTTCAGCAGCGTTCTTTAGCTCGTTGTCTTTCTCCAACAAGCTCTCTTTAAGTTTCATGCTTTCAGCTTTCACTTCTTCAACTCTTTCCTGCAGATTCTGAAGCTCCACTTCAAGTTCCTTGAGATTCTTTTTCGTATTGGCTTCTTCTTCTTTCGCTTCCCGCGCCTCATTTTCCTTAAGATTAAGCAAATTCTCCACCTTGCTAAGTTCTCCCTGCACAGAGATCTTTTCATCTTCTGATTTCTTCACACAAGCCATCAAATGAAGTTCTCTTTGTTCCCACTCAGTCTTCGAATTCACAATCTCATTCTGAGTGCTTTCTAAACTTCTTTTCAGGCTATCAATTTCGTTTCTTGCATCTTCAAGAATTTTTTCATACTTCTCATTTGTGTCTTTCTCAGCCAACTTCAAACTTTCAATCTGGGTTCCGCAATGTTCAAGCTCTGCTTGACATGTCAAGAGCTTCTCCTTAGCTTCCCTTGCTTCCATAGATACTTCCTGCAGATCCAAAGTTAAGCTTTCCATAGCTTTCTTGCTTTTATCTTCTTCCTTCTTACAGTTCTCCAATTCTTTCTCAAGTTCTGTCTTTTCATTCAATAGGCTCTCAGCATGTGATGCTGCAGTCTTCTCATTCTCCAAAGCTCTAACCTTCTCCTCTTGGGCGGTTGTAAGGTCAGATTTTATTGACTCAACAAGCTTTTCAAGCTTCGAAGTTTCTTCGTTTGAAACGCAAACTTGGCGTTGGGATTCCTCAAGATCTTTTTCCTGCCTTGCAATCTTCGTCACCAGCGACTCAATCTTTTCTTTTAACGCAGCATTATCCAACTCTGCCTCATGAAGCGCATGCCTGTTTTCCTCCAGCTGCTTCATAGCTGACTCTAAAGATTCAGAAGAAGATGTCTTCAACTTATTTGATTCTTCAACTTGTTTTTCAAGTCTATCAACCTCGTTCTTCAACTCAGCTGCTAAGCTATTAGCACATGATTCAACCATTTTAGCAGCTTCGAGATCCACATGGAGCTGCTCGATGGACTCTTCTTGATCCTTCAGCCTATTCTCAAGGATGCTAACACCCTCAAGCTTCTCTCTCAACATCTCAATCTCGGATTTAAGTTTAGACACAACCTCATCGCCATCATTAGCTTTCTTTGCTTCCTCTGAACCAAGCAACGCCTTCAACTGGCTTAACTCAGACGAAAGAATCTCCGCCTTCTCAGCTTGCATTTCAGCAATCTTCGTTGCTTCCTCAGCATGACTTAGCGCCTTGTTTTTAGCATCAGCAGTCATAGCCAACTCTTGTTGAATCCTGTGGAGCTCTTCCGTGGTAGAGAGAAGAGCTGAGATGTCCAAAGCATGCTGGCTTCTTATAGACTCAACCTCTTTCTTCCAAGAGGCTTCCTTTTTGTGAACAGCTTCAATTCCCGCCTGTTCTAACTCAACAGCTCGAAACTTCTCAATCTCGGAGCTCTCCTCAGCACGCTGCTGAGCTGCCAATGCCTCCTTGAGCTTCTCATTAGCTTCTTTGTTGAGTTTCTCAGAGCCTTTAAGATCATCAAGAGCTTTTGCTTTGTCTTTCTTGAGCACTGCTATCTGCTCATTAGCTTTCCTCAAATCCTCTTGAATTTGATTCAGCTGAGCCTGTAGCTCAAGTCCTTTCCCTAACCGTGATTGCGATTTCTGAAATGCCAAAAAGAAAATGATGATTGATAAATATAGTCTTTAAACAAGAGAAGCTAGTTAAAGTGGTAAAGATGGTTTAACTTGCCTCAGGAGGAGTAGGAACTCTTGCAGTTCTACGATCAGGAGTAGGCTTGGAGTTTATTAGGCTTGCCT
This sequence comes from Moricandia moricandioides, assembly GCA_905132885.1. Lineage (NCBI taxonomy): Eukaryota > Viridiplantae > Streptophyta > Magnoliopsida > Brassicales > Brassicaceae > Moricandia > Moricandia moricandioides. The sequence goes on from CAJHQQ010000714.1 coordinate 125,394, forward strand.
CAGGAGGAGTGGGAACTCTTGCAGTTCTACGATCAGGAGTAGGCTTGGAGTTAACAGATTGTGGGGAACGGTCTAGTGAAAGACGAGTGCTGTGCGCTGAAGATGGTGAACTGCCGTCGGATTTAGTTCCTGCTGTTGATTTATTTAATCTTGGTGGTGGCGGCGATGGTTTGCTACGAGGAGTCTCCATTAAACCAGTTCTACATTATCAGAAAGGTACAAGTACAATGTCACAATCACATTAATGAAATAAACAGACATACCATCATCTCCATTTCTCTGTGAATCTGTGGATCTAAAGCTAAACCAGATTCCACTTTAATGGTTTATTTTGCTTGGAAACATGATCTATCTCAGTTAAGAGATCTAATAATCATAAGCATTACTTCAGTTATATCCAAAAGCAGATTTTTACACAGTACGGTGAATGATCTGACAAAGTGACAGAACAAAATTGCAGAATTCACAGTGACCAAACGAAAGATTAATACTTTTTAAGAGAAATAAATCTACAAGTGACTTTAAACTTATGCAAGATCCAAACCAGATCTTTATTTTTTTGGGAAAGGAAGTTCAGATCAAATACAGATAAAATGAATGCAACAAAAGAAAACAGAACACTGTATAGTTACAAAATAAGCTGCCCAGAGAATGTGACCCACACAGAATCCCACATAAAAAAAAAACAGAACTACAATTCCGACAAAGCAAAGAAAAGACAGCATCTCAGATCCAGTTGTGTTCCTAGTTCAACTAGTTTGGTTCTAGAAAGTACACACAACACACAAAAAAAAACACAAAAGAGAATGAGAAATTCCATACTTGGTCCTAGACGCCATTGTTGCTGAACAAGATCACAAGGAGACAGATAGATATGGAAACTCAGAACAGAAGAAAATAGTAAAATGCCGAGAAATCTCAGAGGATGCTAGATCTCCGGCATAGCTATGGGGGAGAGACTAAACAGAAACACCAGATCGGTTATGGTCTCTTCTTCACTGGGTAGGATTGCTTCTCAATAAAGTCTTGAACTTTTTAATGTAAAAAAAGAAAGAAAACAAAAGAGTCCCAGTAAGTAGTAGGAGGAGGAAGTCTTTGGTAATGGGTTAATGGTGGTTCTCAGAGTGGTCGCCCTCTCTCTCTCTCTCTCGTCTTTTTCTTTCACTTTCCCGGTTTAATTTTTCAATTAACAAAATAAAGTAATACGTGTATAAATTACGAAAATGACCATGGGTTTAAAGTTATTGCATTGCCTGTATTAAAGGGAATGAAATAATAATAACAATAAAGTGATGTGTGTTGTGGACCAACAGATATGAATGGTCGTTGCTCATAATGTGGGCAGCATAGAAAGAAAAAAAAATCTCCAGCGATCTGATTTACAATCTTGAGATCCATTTTGAGGTCATCATGTGGACTGCATGTGCCTTTCTACAATAATTCATCCATACAACTCATAACATTATTAATTCAGATTCTTTTTGTTCCTTGTAAATCTTTGTGTGTGTGTGTGTATGAGATGTTAAGTATAACACTGGAAGCTGTTAACTTTAGTAAAAAATGATAATAGTTTTACAATTTGTGTTTGAAATTTTCTAAAAGTGATAATAATAATAATATTATAGTTTACCATCAATATCTTGTCATCATGGGGTGTGTTGATTCTGTTTGCAGCTAATCTTATACCTTTTCTTAAAGTTAATCATGTGACTGAAAGATAATTTCAAAGAAAAGAAAACAATTACGTATGAAGTGAGTAACAAAATCAAAATCATATAAAAATTATCAGTAATCATTCTGATTAATAAACTTAGAACACACGTCAAAATTGCGGTTAGTTAAGGACTTTTCTTCGTATACTTTATCGTCTCTTTAGATGAGATTTCCCTTTCACATATAAATCAAATTGTTGGTTCAGCTGTTTTAAGTTTTTTGTTTGATTGATTGGAAAAAAGTAAAAAGTTTTGTGATTGGAAACATAAAATATTGTGTAGTTTCGAGTTCATGAAGCATTTATTATCACATTTGGAAATTGATCCTTTCAATTTAAACGAATTATGGAAATGATAATAACTTTTGTTGCCCAAGTCCATTAAGATTCTTGTCGTAAAATAAATTAATTGTGGGCCAACGAATCAAAAGAAAGGAAGAGAGGCCTTGTGATAACGAGGCCCATTTCTACTGACGAAATAATATACCATTCCTCCCACACCGCCTAGCTAAAGAAAAGAAGCTGAGTTTATATACCGACGGAGTCACGACGAGGATTGTCCCTTCGGGGACATCCGATAAAATTGGAACGATACAGAGAAGATTAGCATGGCCCCTGCGCAAGGATGACACGCATAAATCGAGAAATGGTCCAAATTTTTTTTTTCTAAAAATTTTCAAAATCGATTTCGTCTTCTGGGTTTGATTCTTCGTTTTTTTTTGTTTTCTGGCATAAAAAAGCTCTGATTTCGATGGTAAGACAGTGTAACCAGTTCGTTGCTGGAGATCCGATGGTCGGAAATGATGCTGTAAGCCTCTGTTTATTTAGAAATTCCGGCGACAATATGTAAACCAGTTCATCCGGTTTAGTTTTATCGATTTGGATAAGACGTTAGATCTGAATCATGGCGTTAGTCTCTTGTTGCGACAGAAGGTTTCATACCTCCATATGGATGTTGTTCTCATTATCTAAGAAGAAAGCAAAACCAAAATTTGATTTTCACTATGGATTGTATGAATATCTCTAACCTGAGTTTCACCCTACTCACAAGCTTTGTAAATAAAACAATCTGTTAGTTGACAAAAAAAAAACTGTTAAGGATTAAAATTTCTCAAGAGATTTGTTCTTTGCAAGACCATATCACCAAAACCCTTATAAAGTCTCAAACTTTCTCTCAAGGCTATATGCTACAATGTTACAATGTCACTTACAAAAATCCCAAAGCAAGTCTTTAAACAAGCTTATGAGTTGTATAATAAGACTGTTAAGGCTGAATACTTCTCATGGGATTAAACTTTGCATTTCACAAATCAACCACAACTGTTTCTGCAGGGATATATTACCAGAACCACCATGGCCCATCAAATCATAAAAAGTTTCATACTCTGTTGGAAACACTTGAATATATATATGTAGTGAAAAGAGGCTTATATACAAAAAGATGTTACATACAACAAATATTCCAATGTTTTTCCACTAAATGAAAAAAAAGAGATGATTACAGCAAGTCATTTGCAAAAGCACTACTACATGAAACAAAGAATCATTCAAAAGCTAGAGAGTTTTGGATCAAGACCCAACATCAGTTCGAACACCAGAACTGTTTAGAAGGAACTCATGTGACCGAGCCAGCCTAACCGCGTCTTGTACCCTAAGCCTGGTTCCTTGTTGACCAACCACAGTGGCTGCAATCGTAGCTGCTAAATCCCCCATTCCTTTCAAGTCAGTGACACCTCTCAAGATACCGTATAAGATCCCTGAAGCGTAGGCATCTCCAGCACCACATGTGTCAACTGGCACGCACGGGGATGGAGGAATGTATATGGCCTCTCCTTTAACTCCAATGTATGACCCGTTGATTCCATCTGTCACCGAAACAAATGGGACAAAGTGGCTCAAGTACCTTGTTGCTGAGATTGGGCTTTCCTCTGCGGAAAAGTGACAAAACGCTCTTGCTTCATCGCTGTTTGCAAATATAATATCCGCATAGTTGCCCACAATGTCCCTGAATCAAACAACAAAGATGCTTCAGCTTAAGACATTCGCAGCCTGAAGCCTCAAATCTTCTTTGACAAACCAAGCTACAAGAGCAAATAGATACAAGAAGGGATTGAAGCAAAAACAAATCTCACCAGAAGTCATCGTAATGCCTCTCTATGCAAGACACATCTGATGCAGTTACAGCAACAAGTGCTCCATTTCTGTGAGCTTCTTCGCAAGCTTTTGTTATGGTTCTTATGGTATCAGGAAGCTCAAACAAATAGCCTTCCACAACAAAGACATTTGTTTTGGATATCAAACTAGCCAAGCAAGAATCATAATTAACAACAGAAGATGTTCCCTGAAAATTATACAAAATAAAATAAAATTGGGGTTTGGTTGTTTAGTACTAAGTAGCAAAGATTTTAAAACTCAACGTGTTGCAATAACACTTGCTGATATGAGTAATGGTACCTGATAGGCAAGCATAGTACGTTGTGCATCAGGAGTGGTGAGAACTATCACTGTTCCGGTTGTTCCATCATTGATTGGAGCAGAAAGAAAATCTACATTTGCTCGACGTAGTTTAGTCCTACAGAACATAAGATGGCTGCCCTTGTGAGTAAATCAAACCAAAGTCATATAAAGAAAAAAAGAAGAATCATAAAAACTAAAGCCTCTAAATCAAGATACAACCTCAACAAACTATAGTCTACTCTAGTTAATCTAATGATATACATAGATCAACCACTTATGAAAGTTACCAAAATGTAAAATTTGATAATATACCCTTAACTTCCAGAGAAAGTATGTATACGGAGCTAAAGGTTGAAGGAAGTTGTGTACCTGTAAAAGCTACCGAGAGGGTCACCTGCAACACTGCCTGCCATAGCGACATTTAAAGGGCGGTCACTGATGGATCGACAACCTAATCTTGCGAGAGCAACAAGAGTGTTGGACAATGACCCTCCAGCAGCCGCCTTATAGCTGCAACCATCCATTGCTTGCAAGACTTTACCCCTCTCCTCGTGATTTATAAGCTTCCTCGTACCCTTTTCTAAACCAAGTTTCTTTAGAAACTCATCATCCACAACTCCAGAGAAATCTACCTAAAACATAAAAAGACATCATAAGATATGTTCATCACATTCTTTCAATGATTCCTAGGGACAGGGAAAGAGACACACCATGGCTTGGCCGAGACCCAAAACATCCCATCTCTCAGGGGAATTATCATGTCCTTGTATCAACTCCTCGTCGTCCTCGTCTTGACCTCCGATTCTCTCGATTTCACATTCATCCATATCATCCAACCCTCCGTTCCTGGAAACCAATTGCCTCTTCTTATCCGCCATGGAATCAATCTTCAAGCCTCTGAAACCGCCGAAAAACGAGGTCGCGGTTCTGCTGCTTCGGAGGGTTTCTTTGGGGTGATATAAAGAGCAGAGAGGGAAGAGAAAGGAGGCATTTTTAGCAGCGGGGAAGGCGGAGAAAGGAATTGGAGAGAGGAGAGAAAGGGCCATGAATGATATATATAGAGTAAAAAAGGTTCTCTCTTTCGTGTGTTTTGTGATTTAAAGAGAGGATGAAGATGAAGAAGAAGCTCACATCTCCATCCAAAGCCCGAGAGGAGGAGGAACAAGTATGGTTTCTGCAACCTCAGAGGAGACGGCTTTGTGAGGATAAAATGACTTTTTTTTTTATTAATCAAACTACTAATCGTGTTAAGGATTAGTAAATCGCATTGTGGATAAAAAAAACTCTTATTTTTATAACTTATCTGATTTGACTATTCAAACGACAATTCTTTTTTTTGCCTACTCTTATTTTTGCACCTCTAGTTCTCTTGACCACCAAAACAAAACTTTGAAACTTGCTAAGCCTTGATAAGGTGTCCTGGGTTTAAGCCCCTGAGGGATTAATAAAAAGTTCCCCAATCTCAAAACTTGACACCATATGTTTAGTAGCATTTTAACAGTTATCAAGTTGCTAAATCCTTCCAAAACGTGATCCTCTCTCATTGTATCTTTTCTACCTCTCGTTTTTAATTGTCTCCTTATCTTTGTCCGGTTGCCATTTATAGAGAATGAAACAAGGAAAAGAAGCAGCAAAGTATCTTCAACAACTAACTTCTCTTTACACCAAACATCAAAACTAGAGGATCAAGACGTGTCAAAACCAAAGCTGAAGCCTGAAAAGAACATGAAAACAATTTCTCTCCAGAGTGAGGGACTCCAAAGATCTTAGGACATCGATTCATTTTTTCGAAGAAGCCCAAAATAGTGAAATACCAAAACCATATTGAAAAAAAAAAAAAGAAGGTATGCACAATGCACTAACAGTTAACCTACAATATGTTTGGAAGCTGTGAGTCCAATCTCTGCTGCAACTCTTTTACCTTCTGTTGAAGCTCAATCTTCTGCTCTTTATAGCTCCTAAGCATATACTCTTTCCCATCTATCACTTCTTTAAGCTCACCCACTTCCTTTCTCAACCTCTCTACTCTTTCTCCCTCCCTTGATCCCTTTTCCGCTGACTCATAGTTGTTTTCACTGTCCATAAACCCGTTCACATGGCCACTCCAAGGTGCAACAGGAGATGTCTTGCCGTTGCTACCTGCGCATCCCACGCTGTGATCAGCGATCGCTTTTCTCAGTCTCTCAACTTCTCTTTCTGATTCGAACAGATCTCTGTTCATGGAGTCTAGCTGAGCCTGGAGGTGGCTAGAGTGTGCCATCTGCGCGTTGTACGAGTTCTGCAGCTCTAGAATCTGTTCCTGCATTTCCAGTATCATGTCGTCACGCCTCTTCAGCTGTTGCCTCAGTTTCTGAATTACTTCTCGTTTGCTGAAGATGTCTGAGCTGGTTTCAGATACGCAAGGAGAATCCGAGCAGGTTGAATGGTGATTGTATGGTCTCGGGGGCAGTTCCAGGCGATCAGGAGAAGAAGTCCACATGACTCCATTCTCTTTGCTGTATGATGAAGCAGGAACTGTAACAAGAGGTAGTGAAGTGTGAGATGCAGATACCATTTGCTCGTTTGTCTCCTCTTTTCCCTCTACATTCTCAGTTCCTGTAAAAAAAGGAAACAAAAGCAAAGCCTGATAAGATCTGACTGCTCCCGACTACATGGATAGAGAGGAAGGGATTCAGAGATTTGGATTTTTGTTACTGTGCTAGCATTCAGCAACCAGACACAACAGTCATTGGAGAAAATCAGTTTCCCTAGTGTCAGCTTCATTGATGCACGTTAATGATAAATTGCCATGAGACTCAGGAATTATTAGGTACAATCAGATAATGAGTATGACAAATCTTGAAACTAATTTAAGCACTCTACCACTTCAAATTTCCAACCTCCATAGATGAAAATCAATTATATGTTCTTTAATCAGCCTTCTAAGAGATTATCAATAGGCAAGATTATAGATGCTGTAGCAACATGTACACATTCTTCCAAAGAGATTTTAACATAACATCGTTTTCACGTCACGTGTTGATGAAAGAAAGCAAACCCGTGACTTTTAGTGGCAAGACACTAACATCATGTACACATCAAGTAAAATAAGATGACAAGCCGAGACACTTAACACACACTTCTCTTTAAGTGGCTTGAACAAATATGCATCATCTGGAAAAGTTACAAAGTCAGACCTGAAATAGAGCGGAAGCAGCAATTCTGTGCACAGGGAGACATGTGGGAGTGCAAACAACAATCGCCTAGAGATTTTGGCCTCTCAGATGATCCATTAGATGCTGCAGCACCATTAAGAGACGAAAACTAAAGGTCATAATAACAAAACATGTTTAAAGCAGGCAGGAACAGAGGTGATATAAAAAGCAAAAGCAAGTACCTTTTAATCCAGCAGAGCCAGGTTTGAAATGAAGCGACTGCTTAAGCTTGTAGCCAAAGCGAATAGACAATGTGCTCAACAAGGCTCCACCGGCAATAAGGATCCAGTTAGGCCCTCCTTCACCACAAACTTCCTCAGGTCGCTGCTGATGCTTATAGATTCCATTTCTTCGTGTACTCATTGTGAGTCAAATCGTCTCTAAACCTACATCGAACGATATAAGGAACCAAAATCGAAGGTCTAGTGATACAAAATGTTGAGGATCTAATTTGATTAGAGAATTGGGAGTAAAGTCTCCTCCTTTTTTATCCCAAATATACAAGCAGAAGATACTTAACTTGAGCACGAAGCTAATTAAAATTAAAAGCTATTAATTGCTAAAACCCAACCCTATAACAAGACCTAATCAGAACAAGAGAGAAACCATGAACAAAAAAACTCAAAATAGATTACGAACCAGCTCATAAGAATATGGACACTAGAGCTCCATAATCTCCGGGTTTTGACTTTCTCTTCTCTCCTTGTAGTTTCTATAATCAATTAATCAGAGAAATAAAAAAGAAATAAGATTCCGGGAAGAATCTGAGTTTCCGGCGAGATGAGATGGTAAAAGTTCAATGTAAAACCCAGAGAGAGAGAGAGTGAGGAAGAGGTTGAATAAACGGAGCCCCTCACATCGATATATATATTATCAAAATTATAAAACTTGAAAAACTAAAATCACCGCACGCGTACACCACGTCCCATGGATGACGCTCACGGTAGTAGGTGCGGGCATATTATCATACCCGAACCCGTATCCAAACCCAACCAAAAAAATTAAATCGATATTCAAAGCGAAATAGAAAAATACTTAAACATGTATCGAGTTAAGAAAAATTGGATATCTGAATCCGAACAGATAGTATATGAACCCGTATATATATATCTAAAATTAACCGAACATATATATATATATATATATATATATATATAGTTTACTTCTCTTATTTTGTTTAAAATATTTATTTGATAATGGACATGACTAAAGATTTTATAATATACATATAGTTACAAACAAATCAAATTGTTACTCACTTAAAATCGCTTCTTATTTAATACATTAACAAAAGTTGCACAACGAGATTAATGTCTTTTTATTATTAGAATTTTATCTCAAAACTTATAAATTGTCTAACCTATTAAAAATAAGAAAACCAATTAATGGTATTTTTTAATGTACAAGAAATTTGAACAATTAAAAATTTGTTTTTTCAAAATTTAAATATCCGAACCCGCTCCAAAATATCCGAAACCAAACTACAAATACTCAAACTGACCCGACGTATATAAATACACGAATATATATTATATCTCTATACCAAAATATATGAAAATCTGCAATAACCCGAACATATATCCAAACGCCCATTCTTACACGGTTGTTAGTAGCGAGACATTCACCCTCTTACACTTTGGCATGTCTATATGCAGTGATGACAAATGGATTGATTTCAAGCAGGATATGGTTTTAATATGGTTATATAAACTGAAAAACTCAAACCAAAATTGATTAATATCTTATAAAACTTGCACATGTGTTTTATCTTCATTATAAAAGATTAATCTATCTTAATTTAAATACTCTTTCAGACATTTCCCAATTTATCGATTATTTAAGATATACAAAAATATAACGATTCAAATGAATTTATAAAACACAATCTCTTCAGTTATTTCCTAATTTATTAGTTTTAAAATTATACAAAAATATAATATGGAAAGAATTTATAAAATACAATCCACATGTAGAGCAAAAAAAAAGATTGGCATTGATTTCTATATAATCCACATAAGCATATTTATTTTGCAATTATAAAGTATTTGAAAATACACATAAGCAAATTTATTTTGCAATTAAAATAAAACTGTAACTTTTTTTTATTTAAAATGGCATTGATTTGTATAATCCACGTGCTTTGAATATAGAGAAAACTCAAGTCATAGATAATTATAATGGTAACAATACATGTTATCTTATCTCATGCAGCGGGAGTGAATAAAATGGATTACAATGTAATTGTCCAATAATTTTTTAAAAAAAGGTTTTTGATCACAAAGTACAATAGCCAAAATAACAAGATTATCTAGTAGGATAAAGTTAGCTTATTAGTCTATGCTAAGAATGAATTAGTTAGCATCGTATTATTACTCTCAGAGATTCAAATCTTTTTTAAAATGTGTTTGTGTTTCTTTTTATCTTTCATGCAAATTATGGAACCCAAAATTCTAAGAAACCCAAAAGCTATGAAGCCCATAAAGAAGGCCCATAAAGTGAAGTTATAAAATAAACCCTAAAAATGGTCAGGCATCGGCATCGCTTTTGATATCCCAACCCCTTCGCGCGCTCTCTCTCTCGCTCTCTCTCTCTCTGATTGTATTAGGTTAAAAAGATGTTGAAGAAGGTCAAAAAGGCGACGCGTGAGTACGCGACATGTGAAACATTGGTGTGGTGGGACATGGACACATGTCCGCTCCCGAATGGTTATGACCCAAGTCGACTCGGTCCGAGAATAGATACGGAGTTGAAGAACCTAGGCTACAATGGTCCGCTCACCATCATTGCCATTGGCGACCTGTACGGGATCCCTTCTGAGTTCCTGGAAGTGCTCTCTTCCAACGGATTCGTTATTAAACACACAGGTGGTTAATCTTCTTTTTTTTTTTTTAAATTATAATAATTAAATTGAATTTTAGATGAGCTTAGAGAATCAAAGTGTCCTTTTGTACAGGAACAGGGTTGTATCCGGATATGTTAGGGTATTTCATTCCGCGTAGCAGACTTTGTCAGCCTCCTCCGGTGACAATAATGATCATATCCGCCAGTTCTGGTCTACTGGAACAAGTCACTGGCCAGATTTACGTCAGGCCTGAATGTGGATACAATCTTCTTCTGGCATATCCACCAAATAGTGAACCTAAACAACCACATCCTTCATCCTTTGTCCGCTTTGGTGGAGAGTGGCTCTGGGATAGGGCTAGCTTACTCAAAGGTGTTACTCTCTCTTTCTCACTGTTGACCAATTAAGCTCTTGTTGTTGGTTCTGAACTAGTTTACCGTAGGGTCTGCCAATGAGGAGGAGACAAGAAGACTCGACAAAGGGGGCAGTGAAATCTCGTTTTCTTGCCGATCATGTTATGTTTTCTGCTCCAGCTTTGAAGATTTTACCAGTCACCTCGAGAGCATCAAGCATGAATGCAAGGTAAGCATCCTTTGCAAATATTCTATCAGTGCTTACATTTGTTAATTGTCTAACCTCGTTTCCCTTTTTCTCCCACATTTAGGTTGAGGTGTATAATGGTGACAGGGATTTCAAGTTTCAGCAGTATCTTAAAAAATTAGAGGCGGCTAAGCGTACAAAGGCAAGTTTTTTTCTGTGTTAAAAGATGTTTTTTTGGATAAATTAACATCTGCTGATTGGTTCTATAATTTGTGAAATATACAGCCTTATCTTGCTCGATTGAGGTCAAAACAATTGTCCTTTAAACGTCTGCATGAACATTGTACTGCCGAGAGGAATAAAAGGCAAGTTTTTTTTTTTTTAATGAAGCAGAATGTTTTCTTTTTCAACATAAAACACACATAAATAAAAGAAACTAGTAATGATGTGAAACACTCTGCCTCATTTTTTTGATTTACGTATTATTATTGTTTGTGCTACAGGCTAAAAATGTTGAAGACTCAATAAGTTGTTTCTTCCAAAAGAGGAGTTTTTCTTGGGTTCACCCGTCTAACTTAACCTGTAGTTGTGCCTCTTAATTTCGTAGAGGCTATTGCTAATAGCAAGAGGCCAAGAGATGACCAGATAATTTTTTTTGTTCTGTTAAATATTTATGAAACAATGAGAGGTTCAACTTGACCAAATGTTTTCTATCTCACTCAGAATGTATCATAAGCAAATACTCGACAATAACATTAACTGAAAACAATTAATTGAATATCTACCATAATTAACAATCAGATCACTGCAAATCATCCCAAATCATCATTACTCATAAGTACATGATACATATGGATATGGTTTACATTTATGAATGACATTCCTATTGTGTTGAGTGTCTGCACCAAAATGCCAATTTTGAAAATGTTCTTCCCTTTCTGCCTCAATTCCATAGCTCATCAGTCATGTCATACTCCACCACAACTTTCTCCATCAACAGAAACTTTCAAACCAACAACCTAATTATTGCAAAACAAAATCAAGTTGAAGACAATCATTCATTCCTTTTTTCCTACAAAAAATAAAATAAAAAGGATTGCATCCCTTTCTTATAAACTCACCCCTTCCTAGAGACTGTTGACCTTTGATGTGACAGTTTGAACTGCAGCAATAGCTTTCCCAATCTCTTTGTTGCTTGCTCGAAAGCATGTTCCAGCGTTACTTTAACAGTTTCTTCATCTGAGCGCACTTCGACGGTGAAAGAACACCGGCCGATCTTCAAGTAAGCGAGAATGTTTGAGGAGTTAGCCATTATAGTGAAAAATTGTATTTCTATGGAGAATTGTGAAGATGATGCTCTAGCGATGATTACTTACCTAATGAGAGATAAAAATCACTTAATGAGCGACTGTGGTTGTGTTGAATCGAAAGATTTTAATGCTTCTTGTAACGTCTCTGCGGGGAAGAACCGTAAAGGAAACGATAACAACAGATATTGACACAGTGAAATACTCGTCTCACACAACTTCTTAGAACCTCCATTGTTGGTGGACTTGGAGGAGACAATGAACCGTAGAAAAGATAAAAGCGACTAACCGGCCAAGTTTTAATGGGCCAACATTCTTTTTGCAGCCCAATTCATATCATTTGGATCATACAAATATTCATTCGGTCAGCCCAATAAAACTGAACGAAATGAAGGCTTACTTTCTTTGAGGAAGACATGTGTCAGCTGGTGGTCACTCTATTTTATGACGTTGTATCTTATGAGGGATAAAACAGTTTTTTATATAGTTCTTTATATATATAGATTTAGTATTTAAGATTTATCCAAAGGTTTATAGTTTACCTAAAGATTTTGGATTTAGAATTTAGGGTTTAGTATTTTGTCTATGTCGTTAACAATATTAACTTTTTTTTTGCAGCTAGTACTATTTTTTTTGTTTAGGTAACATAATATGATTTCACAATATTTTGTATCTTTTTTCTCAAAAATTAAATATGAAGGGACAAATTTCTATTGGTTGCTGAACGTAGATGTTCTTCTAATTGAGTGAACCTAAGAAAAACTCTTACATTCATGTTTGAATAGTAGTTGGACTGCATTCTAAAGTTCTTTTGTGGAATAGATACAATAAAAAATTTATAAAGTAAAATTCCATAAGAACATTATAAATTAATATTTTTATTGGTTTTAAGTTAAACTGGTTCAAAATATTACACAAATCAATAAAATAGTAAAATAATTTTTTTATAAAATCTTATGTAAATATGTTGGTCTATTGAAATTATAAATTAATAATTTATATGTAAATATATTTTATATAAGTACATATAAACTGTTATATTATTTGTTTTATATTTATAATAATTTTTTTATATTTTCTTAGTACTTAATTTATTTTAATGACATTTAGTAATATTATATTTAAAATCACATTTTAATTATATCAACATAATTTATATATACCAAATAATATATTTTTTTTTATAAATATTGAATTTCAAAAAAGCAATATATATACATTAAAATCAAATATATATTTTATTTGAGAACAACATCCATACGGTGGTAAAACATGTTGACTTAAAATAAAAAAAAATATTTGATTTTATATTGTATGATTAGTGATCTTGTTAAGAATAAGTTTTCTATTTTTATGATGTATGATTTGACTATTTAATCTAAATATTAGCATGCTGACAATTCATTATTTTTATTCTCAAACTACAAATTTTGCTTAATCTTGAAAATTAGTCTTTAAACCCTAATCTGATATTTTTTAAAAACTTGATGCCGTTATATGCACATGTTTAGCATTTGACACTTCAACAATTTGTCAATCTTTCTAAAAGTTAATTCTTTCTCATCACAACTATCTTTTGTACCACTCATTTGTTTGTATCTTTATATTATCGTCTAGGTACCATTTATAGAAGTAATTTTGTTATTCCTAACTATCAATTATATTTTATGTTGCTCTAAATTTGTTTTTTTTTGTTAACCAGGTCAATTTTTCTTACGATTAGTTTAACGATTTGGTGGGTTACTCGGTTAGGTCTGAAGAATATTATTTTAAAATTAATTACAGAAAATAATTAATATGGCGATAGCCACATCTCGCACATAAGTCCATTTTGGAATAAACAAAATTAAATAGGTTAATGATGGTTTTGATTTTATTTTCTTTTATATCAAAGAATTACTAAGAATAAAAACATTTTGATTATTCTAGTAAACACTACAATAAAAAATCAAGTCACATCCTAAGAAAATTAAAATAACAGAGGTAGAGAAGCCAAATGTCATTTTTAAAGCTCTGAGATCAAGTTTAGCAAAGTTATCACTGATGGTGTTTGGATTTTGGAAATTGTTAAAAAAAAGCAAAAAAAAAGCAATCACTAAAAGATTCGAAATATAAATTAATGATAACTAAAACGTGTGCAATTTTTACTGTTGCAAACTTTCTTAAAATGTGTGTATATCGATAACTTGTTCTTGCAGATTCATATTTAGAGCTCACATCAGTAAAAAATTTACACACTTTAGTTAATATTAATCTATCTTTCTAATTTCTTAGTGATTACTTATTTTTGCTATTTTTTACAATTTCCAAACACAAACGCTATCAGTAATGGTTTTGCTAAACTTGATTATAGAGCTTTAAGAATGACATTAGTTTTTGCACAATCTAAGAAGTTTGGTTTATTTGGCTGGCGAAGATATCTTTCTTATATACCTTTGTTACTCTAACCTTCTTAGAATGTGTCTTAACTTTATTATGGTGTTTATTAGATGAATTAAATATTTCTATTCTCAGTAATTCTTTGCTATAAAATTTAACTTTTGAAAGGATTGAAAAATTGGTCAAGTATCAAGTGCTAAACTTGTGCATACAGTGGCATCAAGTTTAAGAAACAAATGTTAAGTTGGGCTTTAAAGACTAACTTTTCAATGTTAAGCAAAGTTTGCAATTTGAAAATAAAGATACATGCTAATATTTTGTTTGAATAGTCAAATCAGACATTATAAAATCAAACATTTTTTTATATTTTAAGTTAGCAGATTTTACCACCATATGGATATTTTCTAAAATATTTGATTGTAGTGTATATACATTTTTTTTTAAAATTCAATATTTATACTAGTTTTTATATTATTTGGTATATATAAAATATGTTTCATAGAATTTAAATGCGGTTTTAAATATAATTTTACTAAATCTGATTAAAATATATTAAATACGAAGAAAATATAAAAATAATTTTATTACGGATATAAAATAAATAATAGAATGGTTTATTTGTACTTATATTTGCATATTAATTTATAATTTTAATGGGACTACATATTTACATAAGACTTTATAAAAAAGTATTATCATATTATTTTTTGGTTTGTGTCTTATTTTAAACCGGTCCAATTTGAAATCAGAAAAAATATATTAATTTATGAAATTTTAATTCATAGAATTTTTATTGTATTTTTCTATAAAAGAACTTTGAAATGAATGCAGTTCAACTACTATTCAAACATGTAGCATTAATGTAACCGGGTAACGCTTGCTACTAATAACTTAGAGAGTATTATCCCTCGACTCTCAATTTTATTTCAAACAAACCAATTTCAGTAACAAATTATATTTATTTATATTTTCAATATACACACATTATTAAACTAAATATAGCCCAACTACAAAATCAAATAACACATTCCCAACACATAAACCCCCTTTGCTATAAGTAACACCCACATCAGGCGACTTATACTAGATAAAGTTAACTTTACATTAACAATAACACAATTAGCAATTCAAGTGCTAATTTATCATACAAAATGATATACATTGGAAAATAACATAATAAACCTAGACAGAGGGAAAATATCCCGAGCAACACTGAGAAACCACTAGTTTATTTGGTAATTGAAGAGAATGTTAATATTTGTTGGAGAGAATATCTCACATTGGAAATATGTAAGTGATTTGAGTAATATATAAATGATTTGGATCAATCCATTTATTATCAATTGGTTTAAATTTAAATCTAAAGAAACTTATCATGGTATGAGATCATATCCACGCTCTGACCTAGTAATCCGGTTCGGACAGTGGCCCAATCATACCAAATATTTAGTCCAAAGAATACTTAATTGTTAGAGAATAAAAACATTGTTTCGGAGGGGTATGGTGGATTATGCGAGATTAATGGTTATAAACACCATTATCTCGAAGGAGGATGTTAGAGAGAATATCTCATATTGGAAATATGAGAAAGACGAGTAATATATAAAATTTATCATCTATTTTGGTTTTTCGAGATTAGACTCTGTTTAGTACTTGCATTTAAAGACATCAGTGGATGGCCTACACTAACCTGATGAGTGAATACCAATATGTCTTACAAAGAGAATGATCTTTTATCATAGTAGAAGTTTCAACCTGTCTTAACTCGAGTATCAATACTATTAAGTGCTAATAGACTAATCAATGAAACTTCTTGGCCGCTAATTGCAGCAAACCAATTTTTTTATCGTAGCAAGATTTTTCATGTTTACTCTAGTTTTTCTATTTTCTTTTGCAGGTGAACAACCAAAATAAAAAGCAATATGCGTTCTATGTGTTCACCTGCAAAAGAAAAAAATAGCATTTCGCTTTTCATATTGCCATCTCTATTTCTATGTGTTCATGGTTTTTTTTTGATGGATATGACTTTACGAAACTTGACTAGCACTTAATGACACCACCACCGAAGGCAGGCATTCCGGAAGGCTGCCGATTTCACCCATGTTAATTGACAGAGGCCACACACGGAATCAATAACAGGACAACTCCTCTCATTATTGCATTTTTTATAGTTTATAAAATAGTCCTCGTGATATACATACAACTCATAACTGCCAGCTCCATATATGCTTGATCTATGTGATCATTATGATTAGTTAACTTGATCCATCTCTTGTCTAACCCTTTCTTCATTAGGAAACTGGAAACCTAACCAGAAACTACCCATTATTGAAAAACAACACTTGACCAACTTTATAAGCCTTGAAGACACCAAAGTGTGGAACTTGCACATTTTCATATATTCACTTCACCAAGATGATTAAAAAAAATACCAAAGGATCAATCAGAAATGAGACACCGAGGCATTCAAAGCCGAAGCTTATACACCAAAACAAATTGTATTCAGAAGAGGTTGTTTCCCTAGAGAGACAGAGAGAGAGCAATGATTCATGTTTTGTTGTTTCTCCTAGAGAAGAAAAGATAGTAAAGAATGCACAATACCTAACCTTTCCAACCTACAAAATGTTTGGAACCTGCGAGTCCAATCTCTGCTGCAGCTCTCTCACCTTCTCTGAAAGCTCAATCTTCTGTTCCTTATAGCTTCTAAGTAGATACTCTTTCCCATCTATCACCTCTTTCAGCTCACCTACTTCCTTTCTCAGCATCTCTATTCTCTCTCCATCCTTTGATCCCTTTTCCGGTGACTCGTAATTGCTCTCACTGTCCATAAACCCGTTCGTATCCCCGTTCCAGCCGTTGCTACCTGCCTGTCCCACGCAGTGATCAGCGATTGCCTTTCTTAGTCTCTGCACTTCTCTTTCTGATTCGAACAGATCCCTGTTTGTTGCGTCTAACTGAGCTTGGAGATGGCTAGAGTGTGACATCTGCGCGTTCAACGAGTTTTGTAGCTCTATAATCTGTTCCTGCATTTCAAGTACCATGTCGTCTCGTCTCTTCAGCTGTTGTCTCAGTTTCTGGATTACTTCTCGCTTGCTGAATATGTCTGAGCCTGATTCAGATACACAGGGAGAATCTGAGCAGGTTGAGTTGGGATTGTATTGTTTCATGGGTACTTCCAGGTGATCAGCCCACCCGACTCCATTCTCTTTGATGTATGATGGAGCAGGAACTGTCACAAGAGGCAGAGAATTACTGGGAACCACCATTTTCTCGTTAGTGGCATGGTCTGCCTCCACATTCTCAGTTTCTGGATTAAAAAAAACGAGAGCCAAAACTCTGAGAACACAAAACACAGTTGCCAGCTCACTGATGCAAGTAGATACTTAAATATGAACCCATATTGGGCAACAAAGGCGTGTATATCCTTATGCAAATGTGGCTACAAATTTGTCAGAACCAACTCTATATATTCTTTCAACTAGTTTACAAACAACCAACATTTCATAAATCTAAGGCGAAAGCAAACACCAGTAAGAGAGCATGTAAAGTTAAAATATGTAGAAGAAGATTCAGCTGTTAGAATTAAAAAATAAACGCACAAACTCTGACCTGGACTGCTGTGGAAGCAACAATCCTTATTCCTTTCACAGGAAGATGATCCAGAATGCAAGCAGCATCCTCGAGATCTTCCTCTATCAGATGTTCCATTGGCTGCACAACAACCATCCAATAAGACAAAAAAAAAAAAAAAAAAAACGAATGTAAGAGCAGTGAAGAGATACAAGTACGTTTTAATCCAGCAGTACCATCCGAAGGTGGTTTAGAGTCAATTATTTGCTTTAACTTGTACCCAAAGCGTATGGACAATGTGCTCAACAAAGCACCCCCTGCAATTAAGATCCAGTTCGGCCCTCCTTCACCACGGGAATTCTCAATCCGTTGATGTCTAGAAATGCCATTTCTTCGTGTACTCATCGTAAGATGTCTCTATCATCCAAGCTTAGCCTAACACACTAGTTGCAAAGGATACATCACTAAACTAATCAACGAAAAGTTAAACACCCAAAATTGCACAAGATAAAATTCTATAACACAGCCACAATCTCAATGGGACAGTTAGAGGAAAGCATAACAAGAATGAGAAGAACAAAGTTGATGAAAACATATGAGAAGTACAGAAAGGAAAAAAGATATATATCATGTCACGGGTTCATACTTAGTCACCTCTATAATGGTAGAAAAAGAAAAGAGATACCTGACTGTAACATGAAGCAACTCAGACAAAAAAACAAAAAAACAAATACACATGATGTTGGGTACTGTGAACAGATGCGGATTAATATACATAATCTAAACCCTAAAAAACAAGAGATAACAGCAATCAACACAAAGACTTATCAAAATACCCGATAACAATCCGAATCGGAATCCGAAATGAAGGGGTTTTCTACATCACAGCGAACAACTAGATCCAAGACTAATCAGAGGGTAAAGCTTCTACGATACAACTGGGAACAATTATATGATTCTCAATCGTATTAGAAGCTTACCTGCCGGTAAATATGAGACGGAGACAACGCGACGCAGAGGTAGGAAGAAGAGCTCTCTTTTTTTTAACGCCGTTGATGCCTTTTCACCCCGCCGTTAAGCGCCAAAAAAGTTGTTGCTTGCCAATATATTTTTGCTTGTTTTTATTTTTTAATTAACAATGCTGAATCTGTTGAATAACACTTAAAGAAATAAACTTTTGTATTTGTGAATATGGTAAAGCAACGAGAAAGTGTTAGTAACTGACTTTTTATTGTTTCTCCACTTACATCTTCATTATGAAAAACATAGAGCCTATTTATAGAAGAAGATTAATTGCTTACTCATCTTCTCACTAGTACACATAAGGACATGTGTTAATGATGAAGCTAGTGTAAAAATAAGACAAGTATATCTGATGAGGATCACCATTTGTAGGACATGTGGTCTTTGATGACTAATCATTATTTGTAACACTCCCCCTTGATTAGTCATCTTGTACTATGTACTGCCTCGTTAAAAACCTAATCACGGAAAAACCCAAAGGAATAAAAACCATGATGAGGGAAAAAAGAGTACAGTGACGTAGTCTCCTCCTGAGAATAATGGACATAGCTTTTTCTTCATAAGTCACGCAAATGCCGCATTCCGAAACCGTAAACGTGTTTCCGGAACGTTGTAGTAGGAAGGGCCTTCGTAAACAAATCAGCTGGATTCTCGCATGACCGTACATATTCTATGTCCACTTCTTCATTTTTCTCAAGCTCCCGTATGTACGAGAAAAATCTTGGAGGAATGTGCTTTGTTCTATCGCTCTTTATATAACCTTCTTTGAGTTGAGCGACACAAGCCGAATTGTCTTCAAATATTTTTGTCGGCTCTTTCTTATCAGTTATTCCGCTTGCGTTTTGTATATGGTGACTCATTGATCTAAGCCACACACATTCTCGACATGCTTCGTGAAGCGCAATAGTCTCTGCATGATTCGATGAAGTCGCAACCAGAGTTTGTTTCTGGGAACGCCAAGAGATCGCGGTTCCACCAATTGTAAAAACATAGCCAGTTTGCGATCGAGCTTTATGAGGATCTGATAAGTATCCTGCATCTGCAAAACCAACCATACCAAACTAGGGTTTTCTAACATATATTAACCCCAGGTCAACTGTACCTTGGAGGTAACGGAATATATGCTTTATCCCGTTCCAATGCCTGCGAGTAGGAGCAGAACTATATCTTGCAAGTAGGTTAGTAGCAAAAGCAATATCAGGCCTTGTACAGTTTGCCAGATATAAAAGCCCACCGATAGCGCTCATATAAGGTACTTCAGGACCGAGTACTTCCTCGCTATCTTCACATGGTCTAAAAGGATCTTTCTCTACATCGAGAGATCTATTTACCATTGGAGTACTCAAAGGAGTCGCTTTGTCCATAAAAAAGCGTCTTAATAACCTCTTCGTATAATTTGATTGATGCAGAAATACTCCTTCTCGGAAATGCTCTATCTGGAGCCCAAGACAAAACTTTGTCTTTCCGAGATCTTTCATTTCGAACTCTTCTTTCATATGAGTTCGAGCATCATCAACCTCCTTTTGAGTTCCAATAATGTTCAGGTCATCAACATATACAGCAATGATCACAAAGCCAGATGACGATTTCTTTACAAAAACGCATGGACATATCGCATTATTCACATATCATTTTCTCAATAGATATTCACTTAAGCGATTGTACCACATGCGTCCGGATTGCTTTAGTCCGTAAAGTGATCGCTGTAACTTGACCGAACAAATCTCCCTAGATTTTGCTTTCAATGCTTTCGGCATTTCTAATCCTTCAGGGAGTTTCATGTATATATCATTATCCAATGATCCATACAAATATGCAGTCACAACATCCATAAGATGCATTTCAAGATTTTTCGATGCCGCTAGGCTCATCAAAAATCTAAATGTAATTGCATCCATCACCGGAGAATACGTTTCCTCAAAATCAATTCCCGGTCTCTGAGAAAAACCTTGGGCAACTAATCGGGCTTTATATCGTGTTACTTCGTTCTTTTCGTTTACTTTTCTCACGAATACCCACTTGTACCCAACAGGATTTATATTCTCAGGGGCTATGACTATTGGTCCGAAAACATTTCTTTTATTTAGGGAGAGTAATTCAATTTGAATGACCTTCTTCCACTCCTCCCAATCATGTCTTTTATGACATTCTAAAATGGACCTTGGGTCGGGATCATCATTTTCATGATCGATCTCTTTGGACACAGAAAAGGAGAACATTCCATCAATATCTTTTATTTTATTTCTGATCATAAATTTTTGATCACGGGCGTAGTTGATGGAAATCTCATACTTTTCTATTCCCTCCTCGTCATCTGGATCATCATCTTTATTTAGTTCTTTTTGAACCTTTATGCCTTCTTTCAGACATTTTTCAGTATCAGGTTCTTTAGGAACTTTTCCATTTATGTCTTCTTTCAGACATCTTTCAATATCAGGTTCTTCTGGAACCTTTCCACTTTGCTCTACCAATTTCTTTTTCTTTCGGGGATTTTTATCTTTAGAACCCGTTGGTCTCCCCCTCTTTAACTGAACCCTAGGTTCATTCATTGTGTTTCCATCAGTTTGTCCTTCAGGAACAACAACTCTTGATGGAACATTCTCAACGGGTATATATGACTTTGTCACCCTTCTCGTATCTGTGAACGCATCTGGTAACTGATTTGCCAAATTATGCAAGTGCACAATTTTCTGAACTTCCAGTTCTCTTTGATTTGTAGGGGGGTCAAGGTGTAACAACGACGGTGTACACCATGTAACTTCTTTAGGAATTTCTCTAATTCCTCCCTCTAACGCTGGAAATTCTTCCTCATTAAAATGACAATCGCCAAACCGTGCCGTAAACATATCACCAGTTACTGGTTCAAGATACCTTATTATACTTGGTGACGTATAACCCACGTATATCCCCAATCTCCTCTGTGGGCCCATTTTTGTTCTTTGTGGTGGAGTTATCGGAACATAGACCGCACACCCAAAGACACGGAGATGAGATACATCTGGCTCCTGCCCAGATGATAATTGTAAAGGGGAGTATTTATTATCTGCACTCGGTCTCAGCCGAATGAGTGCAGATGCATGCAAAATAGCATGACCCCATACTGAAATTGGGAGCTTTGTTCTCAATATCAACGGTCTTGCAATCAACTGTAACCGTTTGATCAATGACTCGGCCATGCCATTTTGTGTATGAACATGGGGAACTGGATGCTCCACATCAATCCCCACTGACATACAATAATCATTAAAGGTTTGTGATGTAAATTCACCAGCATTATCAAGCCTTACTTTCTTTATGGCATACTCTGAGAACTGCGTTCGCAACTTTCTGATTTGAGCAATGAACTTTGCGAAAGTCGTATTTCTTGTCGTCAAAAGACAGACATTTGACCATCTGCTAGATGCGTCAATCAATACCATGAAATACTTAAACGGCCCGAACGGTGGGTGGATTGGCCCACATATATCACCATGGATTCTTTCTAAAAACAATGGTGATTCATTGCTAACTTTTGCTGGTGATGGCCGAGTTATAAGTTTTCCTTGAGAACATGCATTACATGTAAACTCGCCCGTTTGCAAAATTCTCTCGTTCTTCAACGGATGGCCATTCGAATTTTACACTATCTTTCTCATCATGACTGAACCGGGATGTCCTAGCCTCTCATGCCAGATTTTAAATGTATTAGTAAACTTCAAGTTTACTGTGGCATAGGACTCAGTCATGTTTATTTTCGTACAATATAGTCCAGAGGATAACATTTTTAACTCTTCCAATATATATTTTCTCTCGGACTTAATGCAAAGATATTCAATGCCATCTTTATTCATAGTCTCAATATGATATCCATTTCTCCGGATATCTTTAAAACTTAACAAGTTTCTATGAGACTCGGGGGAATATAATGCATCACTTATTTCAAATTTCGTCCCCCGTGGCATTGAAAATTTTCACTCTTCCGGAGCCCTTAATAATCTTTGCACTACCAGATATTGTACTTACGCTTCCAGCGTAATCTTTTATTTTGAGACTGGAGAAGTATTTCTTATCTTTAATTATTGTGTGCGTTGACGCAATATCTGCCAAACACATATCTCCATCCATAGTCTCAAAGTCTGGCATTTTCTGAATTTAAAATATTCATAAAACATTATTATTAAACATAAAATATTACATATATCTTACAACAAAAGATATAGATATTATAATACAGTAAACTTATATCACATCGTTTTTACATTTACTCATCGATTCTTTCTGAATTAACCAGAAAGTCTGATACGTCAAGATGAGTATCATCATTTAAACTATGAAAGGATGGTCCGGGTTCATCAGAGATGAAGTTTGTTTCACTTCCTTTCTCTTTCGCTTTTTGGGATTCTCTATACAGATCGGCTAAGTGTTTTGGTGTACGACAACCACGTACCCAATGACCTTTCATACCGCATCTGTAGCAAACCTTTTCTGTTTGCCTTTTATAATCCCGGCCCCTTTCGTTTTCGTGGAAGTCTTTATTATTTCTTTCATCATACGGACGAAATCTTCTTCCTCTTCCTCGTCCTCTTCCACGACCATGGTAACAATTTCTACCACGTCCACGTCCTCGTCCTCTCCAATTATCATAACTGGATGATGCAACATTCACTTCGGGGAATGGAGCTGATCCAGTAGGACGAGCATGATGGTTTAAAGTCACGAGTTGATTATTTTGCTCTGCTACAAGGAGTACTTGCATCAACTCCGAGTAACGAGTATACCCATTCGCCCGGTATTGTTGCTGTAGGACTACATTTCCAGGATGGAACGTGGAGAGAGTTTTCTCGATCATATCATAATCACTTATTTTCTCTCCACATAACATCATCCTAGATGTAATTCCGAACATCGCAGAATTATACTCACTTATACTTTTGTAGTCCTGGAACCGGAGATGTATCCACTCGTGTTTAGCTTTCGGTAAGATCACATATTTCTGGTGATCGAACCTCTCTTTTAAAGATTGCCAGAGGTCCGCAGGATCCTCTTTCGTAATATATTCATCTTTTAAACCATCATGTATATGGTGTCGTAGAAATATCATGGCTTTAGCCTTTTTCTCATCCGACACTGTTTTTGAAATATCGATGGTTTCCAAAAGCCCGTTTCCTCTCAGGTGCATCTTTGCACCCACTGCCCAAGTCATATAGTTATTTCCCGTAATATCAAGGGCATTTATTTCGAGCTTTGTCAGATTCGACATGATAACTCGCTAATATAACTTTGTTTGGTATAAGAGCCTCGTGCTGATAACGTGTTGAATAACACTTAAATAAATAAACTTTTGTATTTGTGAATATGGTAAAGCAACGAGAAAGTGTTAGTAACTGACTTTTTATTGTTTCTCCACTTACATCTTCATTATGAAAAACATAGAGCCTATTTATAGAAGAAGATTAATTGCTTACTCATCTTCTCACTAGTACACATAAGGACATGTGTTAATGATGAAGCTAGTGTAAAAATAAGACAAGTATATCTGATGAGGATCACCATTTGTAGGACATGTGGTCTTTGATGACTAATCA